>RQIL01006620.1:0-12429 GCA_003951145.1 Jimgerdemannia lactiflua
TTCCGGGCCCACGAACGTTCCATAGCAAGGTTCCGCGTGGTGCGGGCCTTGCAGGGCGTCGAACCCCACTGTATTAGAGACACAGACTACCTAGTAATCCATGCGACACGGGATGCCACTTGCTTGACGATAATGCCAATATTAATATTTAGGGTGTTGGAAGGTAATAAGTTGCTTTCTGCGTATGATTATCAGTAATGTTTTACCCAAAAACTTATGCAATATATAGTATCTCTCACTTCAATCTGAGTGAGGCCTTCAAATAGTATATATCAGGTATGAATTCTATTATTATGAACATTTGCTTGGGAGTGGGTCTGTGAATGTACCCTATTGCTTGGCGGGCTGTGTGTCATGGGAGAGGTATCCTCTCACTCCGGCTACTGAATCTTCTCAATGTCATGATATCGTCATACGCCTTCATGTTTTGAGCCTGCATGGTAAATGTAAGCAACATTTTTTTTTTCCTTTCACATCTAGGGCTGCGGAATGACTACCTTAGTCATTAACTTAGTC
This sequence comes from Jimgerdemannia lactiflua, assembly GCA_003951145.1. Classification (NCBI taxonomy): domain Eukaryota; kingdom Fungi; phylum Mucoromycota; class Endogonomycetes; order Endogonales; family Endogonaceae; genus Jimgerdemannia; species Jimgerdemannia lactiflua. The sequence continues at coordinate 517 of RQIL01006620.1, forward strand.
GACTAAGGTCCCTAGTCTATTCTAATCGACTAAGTTATGACTTAGCCGACTGAGTCATATGATCAACGTCCCGACAGATAATGCGGATGCAGATAATCGGATAATATATCGTCCTTCGACAAATTACACTCGTCACCCTTTGATATTAATATGACCGTCATTGGTCCCGTCCCGTCATGTTCAGATTTATTTGGGGTTTAGTTGATTTTTAGCTGATTTCTAGTCGATTTTTTTGGTCAACTTCATTCGACTCACATCTGGGCAATGCTGATGCATTAAACTTTTGTAACAGCATCGACCCCGGTCAAGCATGGCGCAGACGTTCGTTGGACGACCGTTTCTGAACGACCGCTTCCGATATGACTGGTTGCACAGCGCAACGTGTGACAGGGTTCCGCACGACAGACAAATAACTGCTTTACGATCCTGTCAGGGCTGATGAACGATCGGCAACTCAAACTCCACAATGACCTCATCCGTCCAAGTACAAGATAAATGCTCTGTACAATTTATTCCACATGCGCTTCTCCATAAAAGGATAATTACATGTTTATGACCTTATCCGTCAAAATATATCCAGTTCGCGGGTGGCGTCACCTTAAACCTTTTGGTCTATTATATTCATTGTTGTGGATCGACTTTAGATACAATGAATGGACGACAAATCAGTTGGAATTCTGGCCATGATATATATTTAGTTATTTATTAACTAAGCCATTATGAATTTTATGCCACGGTCCAATGAAGGAGTTGTGCCCCACCGGAAATGAATGTTCATTAAGCTCGCCGTTCTGCTCCACGTAGATACCTCGTCAGCAACTTCTCAGTTTTATGGCTCGTCAGTGGGGTGTCAATGAACTGTTTCTCATATTTATTGATTTCTGAAAGGTGGGCTAAGTGAAAAAAAGTAGCCAGGATAAGATTAGCCAACAATAATGATAATCACAGCTGGCTCATCCAATTGGAATACATACTGATATAATAAATATATTTTGGGAACAACTTCGAGTTATTCTCGCGTTCGTGCGGCAGCATCCAGTAATGTTCCAGCTCAGCTATGGTTTCCACCATCCGCCAGACCCAAAGTCTGTGCCCGTTGTCATATAACTTATCAAAGAAAAGCCATGGAAGTGTTTATGAAAATGATTGTCATGCCATGAAGGAGCATTTCAAAAAGATCACATAAGCCGTCTTATCATTGTCTGCGTTCATCGCATCGAAGTTCCCAATGATCTGATTCGCGACGGCTTGCAACCCAGTATCCCAGTTGCGAAACCCACTCGTGGTGGGGTCGGATGACATGGTACCCGCAAGTGAGATATGGCCTGTAATGGTATTGGAGGCGATAGTGAGGTTGGTGACCTCCGAGCTGGCGATGTTGGTATTTTGACGAGTAGCATATGCATATAGGCCAAGATTCCTAATGCACATATAAATACTGTCACATAGGGGGTGCTTAGTTCTCCAAGTACATCAGATTCTCTTCAAGGTATATCTCTTAGACCAACTACAAGTTTGTTATAAGCAAGTTCTATTGGAGTGCCTTCCCAAGGTCTTATAGTTCTCAAACTTCTTATCTTTAAACTATTCTATTGTCTCTTGAATTTGCTTGCTCAGAATTGAGTAGTGGACTAGAACTCTTGTGCTTTTGGGTTTTTGGGTACTTGAATGTTTGAGTGTTTGATACTGACTTTATTCCAAGGAAATGAGAGGGGTATTTATACAAAATATAACACAATGATTGCTATGATTAGTGCTCCCAAATGAATCGAATCAATTCGAATCAAATCGAATTGAGGGTCATTTGAATCGAATCGAATTGGGGATTTTTCAATTCGAATTAAGTTCAAATCGAATTGAATTCGAATTGAATCAAGGGTCTGATTCGAACCCTATTTTTCGAAATGTAATAACTTGACGAATATATGTCCAAATTCAATGATTTTTAGCTTTTTAGATTTCTCTATATAAGAGGAATCTAACAAGCTAAAGATCATTGAATTTGGACGTGTATTCGTCGAGTTATTACATTTCGAAAAATAGGGTTTGAATCAGAACTCGAATCGAATTGGATCTTTGATTCAATCGAATCGAATCGAGTTTGGGTCAAATTCAATTCGATTTGATTCATTGGGAGCACTAGCTAAGATATAAAGCTAAAAATATAAAATTCAGTAATACAGAAAACTATGGTTGTAAGTACAGTGGTTATACAAGATCAGGATGCAAGTCTGATTTCAGTTACACAGAGTCAGAGTGCTGGGACAATTTTGTGTTTGGTTATGCAGGATCAGAATGCTGGAACAATTTCATGTTCAAGCAAACAGTTACACAAATAAGTTAGAGCAGAATGTTCAGGGTTCTGGGGGCTTCATCTTCATTACTCTCATCAAGACTGGAAGTTGGGGATAGAATGTCTTTGAAGGAAATAAAATTGGTGAATATCTCCACTTCGCATGTACCAGTTGGTAGAATGATGTCATTACTGGTGATGTCATCATGTTCAGCAGTAGCAGGAAGGAGATCAGGAGCTCTCCAATCTATGATATTCTCCTCTACAAAGTAAGGAACAAAAGTGGGATCTTGAGGGGGTCTGACCTGAATACCGAGACCTTGGAATACTGAGATCAATCCTTGTAGGAATTGATCTATATTGTCCTGGAGGATGGGATTCCAGAATTCTTCTACCTTGTCACTTTTGAGAGTGATAGTAGATTGGGCTTCATAGGCCACTATTGCTTCCAATATGTCTATGTGGCAGGCTGATAATTCTTTGAAGTCTGAGACTCTGGTATACTCCAAGTTGGGGATTGACCAAGGTGCATGCCTGAAGACCTGATGGATCTTTTTGGCTACTCTCAACTTGTGGATATCTATTGAGATGGCATCTTGTATCTCTTGGGAACTGGTCTGAGGGAACTCTCAGCAGAGAAGGTTTCCTATTTCATATTCCTGCCACATCCAGAGGCATTCAGTGGCAGTAGTAATCCTTGTCTCCATTTCATGGTAGTAGAGGATAAAGTAATAAGGGTCTCCAGTACCCAGGTTGAGGCTAGGAATCCTTCTAGTGCAGGTCCTTATAGCTCTTCTGATGTCTTGAAATATTCTTTTTTAGACTGAGATGCCTTGGTGGCTTCTGGATCTTAAGGTTTGGTGAGTGGCAGACATTTCATTTGTAGTGAGTCTTTAGAACTATTTTGGGGTGAGTGTTGTTTGGATTGCTACTATTGCAGTTTCTTGATCCTTCTTTTATATTTCTTGAGGTATCTGTCTTGTGGTCATTATGACTCATGATTTGTCATTATCACTCATCTTGTAGCCTAGGTGAGTCATATCATATAATCTTCTTTTATCCTGATCTGGTGGCTTATGAGGAAAGACTGTCTCCTGTGATGATGTCACTATTCTGAGGTTACCATCATATCTTCCTCCTAAATAAGGATCTTTCCTTGAATGTCCTTATTCATTGGTCTAGTTTGTAAATTTTGCTAATTCTATAATCTCTGGCAGGGGGTCGAAAAGTAGTGTTTATGGGCTGACATCTTCTCTTTGTATTTTGGCATAATGGTGAAGGGTAGCTCCCTTCATATAGAGCAAGGGCCTGATTCTGATCTTGACCAATCAGTTGATGGTTCAAACTCCTCTGGCTTCAAAAGTCTTCGGATGAGTAGTTGCTGGTGCTATATCCCTTAGAGAATGGTCCAGACAGATCACCTGCTGGTCATGAAACATACTGTTACAATTCACAGACTAGAACCTCGTGGGTGGTCATCACATTTTGCTCCTCTTGTATAGGTTCATGGTACTTCTTGAGTCTGTTCTTGTATACTGTAGTAGGCAGTATGGTCCCTGAGAATTTTCTAAGCCAGAAGGTAGTTTCCTTGATATCTTGCATGTAGAAGAGTTCTTCCCATTTGGGCTCCAGTTTTTGCGACCATGAGGCCTCTACCATATTTTGATACAGTAGAACCTTTTCTCTGATTTGGATGGGTTCTAGGGTCTTGTGAGTTTTTCTCAGCATTTTTTCTTATTAGCACTTGTAACTTGATGATGTAATCTTCTGCCTTCTTCCTGATTTGGTATAGTCTCCAAATTTCTGAGTCAACCCATCGCCAAGTTAGGTCTAGATTTATAGCTAAGGTTCTATCAGAATCTTCTTCTCTGAAAAGCAGTTCTCTTGGGATAAAGTATGTACTCTGTGACTATATATCTCATAGGACAGAGAGAGTGGTTGGGAGATAGTTATCTCAGTTCTCATATATATCTGAGATCTTGGTCAAAATGTTCTTGAGGGTCTTATTGGTTCTTTCAGTCTGTCTATTTTCTTGTAGGTGATATGTGGTAGTCTTGATATGCTGGATCTTGTATTTCTGATACATTATTTCATGAAATTCATTGACAAATTCTGTGCCATAGTCTGTGGTGATTTGCTTTGGTATCTTATAGTGGCATATGATTTCTTGGTACAAAAAGTCAGCAATAGAGAGGGCATTGGCTTCTTGTAATACTCCTGCCTCTATTTATTTAGTAAAGAGGTCTATGATAACTATAATGTAGTGGTTTCCTGATAGAGTTACTGGGAGTGGTCTGATGATGTCCATTGTGATATGGTGGAAGGGGATAGGCTCAATTCTTGATAATCTGGGTGCCTGGTCTTGCTGATCTTGTTTCTGTTTTTGGCACTTGTCATACTCTTTGACAAAATTGGCACAGGTCTTCTTCCATCTTAGGCCACCACATGGTTCTTCTTACTTTGTTATATGTATTGGTTCCTCCTAGATATTCTTGTTCATGTGCTTCTTTCATTACTTGATTCTTCTTGTGTTCAGGTATTACAAGTTTTCCTTCTTTTCTGAGTATGGCATTGTCTAGTTCAAATTGTTTCCAAGTCTGGTTGATGATGGTGATAGTCCAAGTTTGAGATGGTTGGGTATCTTTCACTGTCCAAGATAGCTGATTAATCTGTAGTATAGCTTCTTATTTATGTTGAATGGTCTTGGTAAAGGTGTTTCGGAGTGTCCTTGAGAGTACATTGGTATTGACATTGATTCTTCTTGAGTAGTGTTTGATGGTATAGTCATATTCTTATAGTCTGTAGATCTATCTGGTATATATTCCTTTAAGGTTCAGGGTATAAAATAGCCAGGCAAGAGCAGAATGGTCTGTTTGTATAGTGAAGTATTTCCCAGCTAGGAAGTAGTGAAACTTATCTACTGCCCAGACTACTGCTAAGCATTCGAGCTTGCATGACTCATAATTCTGTTCTGCTCCATGAGTACCTCAGCTTGCATAGGAGATGACATATTCATGTCTAACTTTCTTCTGAGTTAGCACTGCTCCAAGTTCTATAGCACTTATATCTATCTGCAGGATGAACTCTAGGTTTCAATCTGGTCTTCTGAGAATGGGTGCTTGAGTCAGTCTGGTCTTGAGTTTGTTGAAGGTTTCTTGATGTTCTTTAGTCCATTCAAACTTGGTCTCTTTTTTCAGTAGCTCATAGATTGGTACTGCAATGCTGGAGTATTCTTTGATGAATCTTCTGTAGTAGCTGGCCAGTCTAAGGAAGGTATGGACATCTGTTATTGTTTCAGGTCTTGGGTAGGCTGCAACAGCCTCAACCTTCATGAGGTCTGTATGAATTCTGATCTAATTGATGATGTGTCCTAAGTAGGTGATTTCTTGAGCTACAAACTTATACTTCTTGGGCTTGATGTAGAGGCCATGCTCCTTGAGCTTCTTAAGAGCTAGCTGTATGTAGTTGATATGTTCCTATGCAGTATTGCTGAAGATAATCACATCATCCACATAGACAAAGAGCCATTTTCTAATTTCATTGCTGAAGACTCTGTTCATTATTCCCTGAAAACTTGCTGGGGCATTATACATCCCAAATGGCATTCGCAGGTAGATGTAGGTAGCATTGGGTATGATAAAGGCTAATTTTTCACTAGCATCTTGAGTGAGACCGATCTGATAGAAGCCTGAGAACAGATTCAGAGTAGTGTAGTATTTGGCTTCACTTCCAAGAGTGGTGAGGATTTCTTGAATATTTGGTAAGAGCTGCTTATTCTTCTTGGTGATTGTATTGAGCCTTCTGTAGTCAATATAGAGTCTTGGAGCAAACTCTCCAGGCTTGCTTTCTTTCTTTGGGGTGAGGACAATAGGTGAGGCCCAGGGGCTGATAGCTTGCTTGATGATACTAGCTTCTTCTATTTCCTTGAGTTCTGTTCACAGCCATTCTCTATAGGCAGGTGGTATAGGTCTGGCTTTCTGGTAGATAGACTTGGTATCACCAGTGTCAAATTTATAGTAGTACTTAGATTCTTAATTGTGGATATCTCTGAAGTCTGTAGTGAGTACTTCTTCATTCTGGTGCAAAATCTTGAGAAGTTGTTCTTCTAGAGGGAAGTTTTCTCCAATGATATATATATACTTATTCTGGTCCTTCTCTTTCTTGTACTCAAGTTTGGTAATCTTGGTGACAGTATAGGCTCCTCTTTTAGTAGATCTGAAGCCTTATTCTCCTCTCTTGGTCTTGATGAGTTCAATGGCTTCTGTAATCTTGGGCTTCTTGATTTCGTGGATCAGTATCTGGCCAACTCTGTTATGCTTCTTGATTTTGAATGGAGTGGTGGGGTTGTGATTCCTGACCATAAGGAAGATCTCGCAGTGTAGTCAGAATCAATGACTCTTCCTTCGACTGAGATTTCACTTTTTGCCAGACTGCTCCTAGTCTTGATAATTCTGTCATGGTTTTCTGGTAACTTGATTCCAATTCTAGTGCCAAGTAGAATGGTGGTCTGTGGTTCAAGGGTGGCATCCTGAATGCTAGCAAGGTCTATTCCTATAGCTTCTTCAGTTTTGTATTCTGGAATCTTGGCCTCAGGGTGAAACTTCTTGATCTTGAGAGTGATGTCCAGTTCTTGTTCCTTCTCATCATCACTGTCAGCTTGAAGCTCTGGGGGTTGGTCATCTTCTTCAGCTTCCTTCTTTGCTTTGGTTGCTTCTTGTTTATACCTTTGTTGACAGATTTTTCTAACTTCACTGATATAGGACTGGCAGTTGTTTAGATATTCAGAACAATATATCCTAGTACCATGGGGGCATTTTTCTTGAGAGACATAGCTATCAACAATCTTGTTGTACTACTACTCATCTGTGAGCTTAGTTGTCTTACTCTTGTTCTTATATACTGAGTACATGAAGACTTCTGTGTCTTCTTCATCTCCTTTCTCTATGTCTAGTAGTACTCCTTTGTGGACATTGATAGAGACTCATACCTTTCTTCCTCTATAGTTGATCTGCATCTTCTAGGCATTGAGGTCAATAATAACTTTGGCTTTGTGAAGCCATTAATTGCTAATGAGAATGTCATAGTTGGTGGCACTTGTGACAATTATGTCTACTGGGATGGTAGCTCCTCTAATCTTGATGGGGACTTCTTGGATCTTACCTAGAGGAATAGCTCATATACTGTCTGCTGTGACATAGACCATTCTGGTGGATTCTTCAATATCTCAGCCTAGGCAATCAATTGCCTTCTTGCTCATAAGGCATCCTCTAGCACTGGTATCAATGATAGTATCAAAGATACAATCTTCAATCTGGCATTGAGTATAGGCTGAGGTCTTGTGCTGATCTTCAGATTCTTTGCCTGAGTCTTCTTATGCATTGTGAGCTTCTACAATCTTGTACTCTTAGTTCTTGACAGTACTTACAAGTCCTATTCTCAACTGCTGTCTGAAGGCAGGGACTTCAGCTAGTTGTCCAAAAGTAGCATTGACCTTCTGTTCCTTGAGGTCCTTGTAGATATCATACTGGTGGATCTTGGTCTTGCAAAGTTTGTATTCTTTCTTACTTTCACTTTCTCCTGAGATTGAAGTAGTGCCTTCAATGATTTGGCAGGCAGCTTCATCTAACTTTATGTCTTGATCAATCTCTTTGGGTTGGGTCCTACTTTGGATGGTGACAGTGGGGGTTTTCTTTGGTCTTCCAACTGGCTTGCTGTTGCTTTTCTTATCATAGGGCTTGGACCGGGTTCTGGTACCTTCAGTAGTAGAGTAGAATTCATATTCCTCATAGTATTCCTCATTGTCAGTGTTACCAATCTCCTCAATGACTACTGCATTGGTTTGTTCTCTAGTTTTGCTGGCATTGCTTGGTTGGGCTCTGCGGCTTATTTCAGTTATGCAATTCTTTGCATAATGGCCTTCTTTTCTACATTTGAAGTAGGTAACAGTTTGTTTATCTGTAGTGACTGCAAATCTCTGCACTGGTCTCCTGTTGGTACTTTGTACTTCTCTAACCATATCACTAAGGTGTGCGGTCATTTTGGCAAACTGCTGGGCAAGCTCCTCTACTGGGTCAGTTTTGGTTATCTTGGGATTAGATGGGATTGGTTGTCTATTGAGGGCTATAGTGGGTATGATACTGGTTGGCTTTGATGGCTCCATCTTGATACTAGTTATCCTTTCCATTGAGTGTTCAGTGGAGTGTCTGGCAGTCTAATATCTCTGTACAAAGACCACTTTCTGGTCAAGTGTCAGGGCAGCTGGAGTGGATTGGATTGCTAGGGCAATTTCATAGTGAACTCCTTTTAGGAAGGTTGAATCAGCTATCTGTTCCTTGAGAGCATCATTATAGCCAGCCAAGACAATTTGGTGGCAGATTTGGGTATAGTATGAGTTGGGGTTTTCACTGAGTCCTTGGCAGATAGTGTTGAGTTGATCTTTGAAAGCTTGCTTGATCTCTTCAATATAATATGTAGTTCTGAGGAAGTTCTTTATGTTGGCGAGTTTGGCTGCACCATTATCAGCAATAGTAGCTACATTGAACTTGTCTCTGGCAGGTCCTCTGAGGCTAATGGGTAGGAGGGCCAATTGTGCTTTGACAGTAAGAGCTCAGATAGTAGCAAATTGTTCAAAGTCTTCGATGAAGGTCAGAATTGACTCTTTAGTAGTAAATTCATAGAATGTAGGTGGGTGCATTTCTATTTCATCTTGAATTCTTACAGGATGACTCTTATAGTCAGGGTAGTTGTTATAGTGGTTATTCATTTGTTTAGCTTGAAAGTGAGAGATTTGTCTTAAATCACCAGTCAATGGGCACCAAGTTGTCATGTAGGGGGCACTTAGTTCTCCAAGTACATCAGATTCTCTTCAAGATATATCTCTTAGACCAACTACAAGTTTGTTATAAGCAAGTTCTATTGGAGTGCCTTCCTAAGGTCTTATAGTCCTCAAACTTCTTATCTTTAAACTATTCTATTGTCTCTTAGATTTGCTTGCTTGGAATTGAGTAGTGGACTAGAACTCTTGTACTTTTGGATTTTTGGATACTTGAATATTTGAGTGTTTGATACTGACTTTATTCTAAGGAAATGAGAGGGATATTTATATAAAATATAACACAATGATTGCTAAAATATAAAGCTAAAAATATAAAATTCAGTAATATAGAAAACTACAGTTGTAAGTACAGTAGTTATATAAGATCAGAATATAAGTCTGATTTCAGTCATATGGAGTCAGAGTGCTGGGACAATTTCGTGTTTGGTTATGCAGGATCAGAATGCTAAAACAATTTTGTGTTTAAGCAAACAGTTACACAAACAAGTTAGAGTAGAATATTCAGGGTTCTGGGGGCTTTATCTTCATCACTCTCATTAAGGCTGGAAGTTGGAGATAGAATGTCTTCAAAGGAAATAAGATTGGTAAATATCTTTGCTTTGCATGTACCAGTTGGTAGAATGATGTTATTACTAGTGATGTCATCATGTTCAGCAGTGGCAAGAAGGAGATCGAAAGCTCTCCAATCTATGATATTCTCCTCTATAAAGTAAGGAACAAAGGTGGAATCTTGAGGGGGTCTGACCTGAATACTGAGACCTTGGAATACTGAGATCAATCCTTGTAGAAATTGATCTGTATTGTCCTAAAGGATGGAATTCCAGAATTCTTCTACCTCATCACTTTTGAGAGTAATAGTGGATTGGGCTTCATGGGCCATCATTGTTTCCAATGCATCTGTGTGGCGGGCTGATAATTCTTTGAAGTCTGAGACTCTAGTATACTCCAAGTTGGGGATTGACCAAGGTATATGCCTGAAGACCTGATAGATCTTTTTGACTACTCTCAACTTGCGGATATTCATTGAGATGGTATCTTATATCTCTTGGGGACTGGCCTGAGGGAACTCTTGGCAGAGAAGGTTTCCTATTTCATATTCCTGCCACATCCAGAGGCATTCAGTGGCAGTAGTAACCCTTGTCTCCATTTCACAGTGGTAGAGGATAAAGTGATAAGGGTCTCCAGTGCCCAGGTTGAGGCTAGGAATCCTTCCAGTGCAGGTCCTCATGGCTCTTCTGATGTCTTGGAATATTCTTACTTGGACTGAGATGCCTTGGTGGCTCCTGGATCTTAAGATTTGGTGAGTGGCATACATTTCATTTATAGTGAATCTTTAGAACTATTTTGGGGTAAGTGTTATTTGGATTGCTGCTACTGCAGTTTCTTGATCCTTCCTTTATATTTCTTGAGGCATCTGTTTTATGGTCATTATGACTCATGATTTGTCATTATCACTCATCTTGTAGTCTAGGTGAGTCACATCATATAATCTTCTTTTATCCTGATCTGGTGGCTTATGAGGAAAGACTGTCTCCTGTGATAATGTCACTATTCTGAGGTTACTGTCACAATACATAACCGATCATTTCCATAATAACTTCAATAACAATGAGTGCGATGATGCCGATTGGTCTAATAACTTCATAATACATATATATTTCTAGGTTAGAACAATCAAGAAATGTGATGATGTCTTTTAACATAACATTTTATAAAGGCAATTTACCCTTTAAGCAGGTCAACTACGTATTGAAGATTCGGAATATTAGAAGGTCAACATATTTTCTGTTAAAAATAGGATTTTTCAATTCACCCCATTACAACACTTACGAGAGAAACCCAAAATGTTCCCACTGCAGAGCTGACGAGATAACGGTAGGGTGAATCTTCAGTTGCGCCTACTGAACAGTTCTGCGACGCTTTACTTAAAACTTTTTTAGACACTCGACTGCTCTTTATTTGTTAACGGTGGGACATGATATGTGCGAAACTACGCTTTCCAAGCCACTCTAAACCACCATCGAGATTCCTCCCGTCACTGCTACAGCCTGCCGCAATACAAGTAGAAAAGATATAAGCAGGGATTATGCTCACCAACATTCTCGCGCCAACTTTATTCGTATGCAGGCTCTTCCCACCCTCCGCCAACAAGACCCCTTGCCAATGAGATCTTGTTGCGGGCAAAACCTCTGCTGACGAGACCCCCTCTGCTGGAAAAACCCTCTGCTGACGAGACCCCTCTGCAAACGAGACCAGACTGCTAACGAGACCTCGCCGCTGATAAGACCCCTCCACTGACGAGACCCTCTGCCCTGCCGACGATACTACCAATGAGACCCCTCTGCTGACAAGAGCCTTCCGCCAACAAGACACCACCGACAAAACTGCCAACGAGACCCCTCCACCAACGAGACACCTCCGCTGACGAGACCCGAGACTGCCAACGAGACCTCTCCACAACGAGACCCCTCCGCTGACAAGATACCTGCCGACGAGACTGCCAACGAGCCGACGAGACTGCCGAGACACCTCTGCTAATGAGACCTCTCCGCCGATGAGACACCAAGACCCCTCCGCTGACTGCAAACGAGACCCCTCCACCGACAAGACATCCCAGGAGTAGTGGCAACAAGTCGCCCCCCCAGTAAGGCCACCACCAACAATGGCGCCATTTGCAGCAGTGCTACCACTGACAAGAATGAATGAGTTGACTCTCAGTGAAGGTTTATGTAATAATATTAATATTGAGTATTGGTTACTCTTGAATTAATTTTTACTAAAAAAA
>RQIL01006631.1:0-12425 GCA_003951145.1 Jimgerdemannia lactiflua
CCCCCCACACAATGCCTCCCACCCACTGCTCCAACCAGACCTCCTGCCGCTCTACCCCTTTGCCTAGCCCAAAGACCCTGGTCTTCGAAGCCATCAAGAAGGCTATCTGGTGCCCAGATACCACCGAACACCTGAACTTCTATATCGAGGATCTTGGGCACTTCATCAACTACCGGTATATAATGACCCAACAGCTCAAAGATACCGTCAAACAGTTGACCCTCTAGCATGACTACGAAATTGGACACCACCTCTGCAATGAAACCCAAGAAAACAACCGGGAAGACCTCGTTACCGAACTATTGACCACAGACCACCTGATCAAGAGAGCTCTCCATGTTCACCAGATATTCTGCCACATCCCTTGGGCTATAGCACATTTGCAAGGAGTAACCATGGGAAACCTTGCCTGCCTATCAGCAGAGGATGCCAATTGGATAGAAGCTGAAGTAGCCAACCACATTGGTAGCAACCGCGTTGCCGTGGGAAGCCAAGACACCGAACCCATCCTGCCAGGATACCACACTACACCCCTTCGAGACAATCATCAAGACCACCTCATGAGCCTTATGGAGATATTCGAAGGACCACCCATCACCATGGAAGTACCTGCTGGAGCTACCCCAGCTACTCACCACCCTGTTAGTCTCAATTTGCACCATATCATTTGGGAGCCGAACCAAGAAGATGCTCAAGAAGTCCCTACCTTCGAAGAAGAGATTCAAGAACTCCAATACCCTACTCCCGAAGCAGCCCTCTCCGACACTGAAACCAATGAATCCACAGAAGAAGAAGAAGAGGAAGAGCAACAGAGAGTCTATCAGTCCTCTGTCTGCATTCAAGCTGTCCAAGGATTAGAGAATGTCGTTGAAGATGATTGGCCACTGTTCTACCCCCTCACCTCCTGGCTGGCACTCCCCCCTTTTGAGGAACGAAATGATAAAGTCACACAAAATGACTTGGATGCCCCTGACGAAGGATACTATCCCCTTTGAGCAATGTCTTTTGACCCATCCGTTTTGGCCCACATGTCAGCAAGTCATGTATTCTGTTTTCAGCGAGGCTTTTCAACCCGTCCCCTTTGAGCAATGTCTTTCGACCCATCCATTTTGGCCCACATGTCAGCAAGTCACATATTCCGTTTTCAGCGAGGCTTTTCGACCCGACTGTTTTCAGCGATGCTCAAACATGCAATCATTTTTAGCAACACCCGTAACAGCCTGCAAGATAACTTAGCCACATATCATAGTAACCACGCATTATAGTTAACCCAGATAGCAATAGCAACTGTACAAGTGACTCAGCAAACTTGTATAAATAACCCATATTCTTAGAGTGAATAAAACCTCAGTCAATTGATTTGCAATATCAACTTAAGTTCGAGTGTGAACTTTGGGAAAAGACTCCAAGAGCCAAGGATAACTCTTGTTCAAGACTGCTGCTGAGAAACCGCCAGGAAAACCGTCAAGGACCGCCATTAGGAATTCGCCGCCACGGACTGCCGCGAACTTCTAGTCAAGAACCGCCGACAAGTCAAGAAAACCGACTGCTACGGATATTCAAGACCGACCACTGCCAAGAGACCGGAAATTCTGAGAACAAGATAACGAAGTTTGAGTTAAAGAATTACTCTTGCCGCCGCCAAGTTAAGGAAACTGCACCCGAGATTCAAACTGCTGCCGAGTTAAGAAAACCGCCACTGCCCCGTTTCACTCAAGACCGACCACCAAGATCCCTCGCATTCGGCCCGACTGCCTGTTAACCGCCATTCGGATCCCACATTCAGTACAAGGCCCACGCATTTGACATTCACCCCCGGCATTCGAGATTCGAGATGTATATTCGAGTATAAAGACCCAAGGAACCCAGTATACTTAGCTTAAGAGAGCCAGCCTGAGCCATTGCCATTCCATTCTGACGTCGTCAAAGTTAACAAGTCAGACAGACAAGCGAGCCGTCGACCTCTGCTTTCTCTACCCGCTGCGCCACAATCGTCAACCGTCACCATCTATTATCCACTAAACAACTGAGCCATCGTCATCAACCGTCGACCGCCGACTTTTGCCGACATTTCGAATGAGCCAATTACATGACTATCCACTCGAAGACCCTTTTATCTCGATATACATATCGACTGTGCTCCATCAAGTAGCACGTTGAGCCATGCTTGAAGCATATAGTTATACAAAACGCACACCACATTTTGGGGGCTCAACTGGGAATAGTTTTCTAAAGACTTGACCTTTTGGCTCAAGAACCCAGTAGCCATCTACATTGGAGACTCCAGGAGAACCTAGCAGCCAGCAACAAGTTCAGAGACAGCTCTCTTCAGCGGACAAGACCTTACTCAAGAATAGCAGCCAGAAGACCGAATCTGAGGACAGAAGTGACCCAGACTATGGCTTGACCTCCAGAGAGAGAAGACAACTCAGAGGATAACCAGAACCCCTTCAGCTTCAAGACTTAGAAGAAGACCTTCCTGAAAAGTATTAGACCCGAATCTATAGGAAGAACTCTGACTGAAGTGACTACATCACTACAGCTGTCAATCGAGCCACCCCTTTAGACCGAGTCTACTTTGAGACATCTGAAGGAGAAGAAGATTATCATCCATACTCAGAAGACAAGTTCGATCCACACTACTATATAAGCAGCTACCAGCAAGGTGAACCAGACCTCACTACTTCACAAAAGCAAGGGGCAGACGAGTTCAACACCAGTTATATCAGCCCCCTAGGTCCTTCAATTACCCGGACCACTGCACCTTGGTCACTCACACCCTGCTACTATCCACAAGAGACAAGGAACAACACTTCTCTCAAAGCCTCAGTATCCGATAGCCACTATCAGTCACTTAGGAGATCACCACCTTCAAGAGCCTATACTCCAGCCTTAATCAACAGACCCAGATCTCCTACACCACCAAGACACCGCCCTCTGCCTATACCCCCTGTACATCAAGCACCTTCCCCTCCCCCACAAGGACCACCAAGGAACGCTACCCCTGAACCAGCATCAGACAGTGAGAACAGCGAAGACGAGCCAGACATGAGTTACTTACAGAAGTTCTATGGTACAGATGATGAAGACATTGAGGAGTTCATTGGAGAAATTGAAGTACAAGCAGCCGCCAAGCGATGAGATGCAGAAAGAAAACTCAGCATTGTAGCATCACTTTTGAGAGGCCCAGCCCTCCAGAGATACAACCAGGCCAAACAGAATGGAGGAGAAATCTTCAGGGCAGAACACCTTGCTCACCTCGTGGCAAACGGAAACCATGTGCAAAGATACACCATCCACAAAGACTGGCTCCGTGTCCAGTTCAATGGTCTTGAATGCTAACAAGAGGCACAAGAAGCTCTGACCTACATGACCCAAGCTGTTAACGAAACCCCGAAGAGTTTCTACCATCGGATCCAAGCACAAATGATCAAGGCAAACCTCCAGCCTGCAGTTCAACTGGCATTGGCATCTACTACCTTTCTCAATGGCCTGTATCCGGAACTTAGAAGGCAAGTTATTAGGATAAGTTATCGGAGTATTGAGCAGCAAGTTGCCAGAGCGCAAGGATGTTGGGAAGCAGACTATAGACCAGCCCAGCAGGACCACCATGAGCCAGCCAGAGCTGAACCTCCAAGATCTTGAGGATCTACCACAGCAGAACAAGAGAATGCATTCCTCAGGGCCCGGCTAGCCAATCTTGAGAACAGACCCCCACCTTCAGCCCCAGCTCAATTCAGTCAACAGCAGCAGCCACCAAGAGTATAAGAAGACCCAATGACCATGCTCACGAAGCAAATGAAGGACCTAGCCATTGCAGTAGCACAGCTGAAGAACCAAGGAGGAAGACAACAAGATTACTGTCGTGACAACCGGTCAGACTACCAACAACAAGACAACAGGAGCTCCTCTTAGGCACCACCAGCTACAACTGTAAGCTCAGCTTCCACCAGTCCCCATGTCCCCACCTGTTTCTACTGCAGAAATCAAGGCCACATCCAGAGGCACTGCCCAAGAAAGCAAGCTACTCAGTCCAATGATAGAAATGTCAACCTCATTCAGATGGATGGAGAGACGTGGGAAATGGAAGAAGAAGCAGCCTGGCTTCACCGACAAGATGATACCTACCCATACTATGAAGCCTTCCCATCCAAGGTAACTTGGGACGCCACCCCTGCACAGACCAGAGGACGAGGAAGACCACCCAGGATCCCACCCCCACTGCCGCCAGTGACAGTATCTACAGGCAAGCACCCAAGACATGCCCATTCCTCCTCAGACACCCCACCGGAAAACGACAAGCGAGTCAGAAGAGACATCTCTGAGCCTGAAGCTGGACCATCAAGAGCATCAAGGACTACTTCCCTGCCCGACCTTGAAGAAGATGAGCGTATGAGTGTGGAGTCCTCAGCAGATGAGATGCCTATCAGGAATGAAAGACCTCGCCCTCAAGGAACCAAACATCGAAGGAGCAGCAAACCCCATGCAGCAGCCTCACTTTGGGACCAGATTCATCAACAGAATGCAGGCCTCACTGTCGAGCAAGTCCTCAAGAATGCCCCAGAAGTTAGGCGAAAATTCCTGAAGGAAGCCAAGGAGGATACTAAGAGACTTCCTATTCAAGGACCACACACGCAAGAACCCAGCACCATTCACGTGGTGCATGAAAGCTGATGACACGATCATCAATCCACCAGACTTGCAAGTGGAAAAGTGCATGGAGAAAATGCCCGAATTCTCATTGACACTGGAGCAGCAGTCTGCATCATCACTCAAAGGATGTTGGAAAGAATCGGTTGGGGAATTGACAAAGGAACCAAAGCAAGAGTCATCATGGCCGATGGATCAGCATCTACCCCCCTTGGACTTGTACGAGACATCCCCATTCAAGTTGGGAAAGCCTGCCTCAATGTACCTCAAGCCGTTGTGACTCCCGCGACCTCCTATGACCTGATCTTGGGAACAGATTGGATGCACCGAGTCGGAGCCAACGTGGACATCAGAAAATAGCTCCTAGTCTTCACTATCCATGGACAAAAGCACAAGGTACCCATCGAGTCAAGAGCATCATCAAGAAAAGCAAGTTCAGCCCCCGAGATAGAATGGCATGGACATGGCGACACACCCACCACTACCGAAGATGAAGACGAGAGTGAAGCAAATTTCCTGCAAGAAATGGGAAGTGACTTCGATGCCCCTAGAGATCAAGATAGCAAGCCTGAAGAGCGCTTTGTTGGAGTCATTGACATTGAGGGTCTACAATCAAGGATTGATGGAAGCAATAATGAAAGAGCAGCATGTGAGTTTGCAGGGCCATCCACACAGCCACCGCCCCCATTGGTAGAAAATTGAATCATGCGAGCCTTCCACCTAGGCAAATGCGAGCATTTCAACTGCTTCTACTCACCAAGAGATGATTGCAGCGACTGCTGAATCTTGGACATCAATAAGGTTCCTATGCCAGCAATCAAAGATAGAGATGAATGGAGGCGAGCACCAATTCCTATCCGAGCAACTCCAAAGACCTTCAAGAAGACCTACCAAGAGCAACAAAAGGTTCTTTCCCGACAATCTGTGGAGACCCTCACAATCGAGAAGGACAGCAACAGTACCTATACCATCACCCGTGCCCTCCAAGTCACCCTGCCGACCTATGACAAGTACCGGAAGAGGTACCCCACCTGCAAGGAAGTTAAGGAGCGGAATGAAGACTTTGTCAAGAAAGGGCACTGTGATTGCAGGAAGACCTTCACCTGCTATTGGTGTGAACATCAAAGTGTTCACCTCAGCGAAGATGTCCACAGAAGTCGAGTCAAGAGAAAGGATCCCACCTTACAAGAACCTCGAATTCATTGGGCCTGCCGGAAGTGCAAGAAGATTGACCATGAAGGAGACTGCGAAGCCAAAAGCAAGACCACTATTTGGGACCTACCTCTGGAAGTTCTCGCTATCATCTGCTGGTACTGCCACCCACACCAGGGAAAAGAAGGAGTCAACCTTGCCTTCACCCTCATGGAAGCTCTGGACCCACTTGGAAGGACTGGATTCAACTACACAAGGAACCCAAAGACAGGAGCACACTGGCCTTTCTTCAAGCCAGAACGAATGGAGTTCTCACCCACGATCGCAGCAGCTGGAGAGCCTTTCCTCAAGACCCACCCGGTTGTTCAAGTCAAGCTACTCTCACCATGGGCCCAGCCCCCTCTTGCACAAACAGAAGGATCAGTTGGATATGACCTCTGCCTCCCCTATCAAGCAGTAATCCGACCCAGGAGTACCAGGACCTTTGACCTCCAAATTGCACTCACCATACTACCGGGACTCTATGGTCAACTGGCATCAAGATCATCTTTGGCAGCTAAAGGAATTACTGTGGAAGGAGGAGTCATTGATCAAGACTACCGAGGCCCCCTCAAGGTTATCATCCACAACAATGGAAGGACCCATCAAAACTTCAGCCCTCTGCAAGCTATTTGTCAGATACTCTTCATCAAGACTTCACAACCCACCATCCAAGAGGTAAAGCAGCTGGATAGTACCGAGAGAGGACAAGGAGGATTCGGAAGCACAAACAGGGACCCACAGGCACCACCTATCGAGGTTCATGTAGCAAGAGTTGCCCAGTTCAGGCAAATGAGGCCCCACTTCTGCCGCCCCATCCGAGCAAGGAAGGAAATCATCCTGCAGCCATATCAGCAATGAGGCCTTGACGTGCATCTCCCAGTAGAAGCCGACAACCTGATTTTCGAACCATCGATGGAGCTTCGAGAAAAGTATCACCTGCTCCTGGCCGAGGAACGAATTCATGACCAGATGTCACCAATCCACATCCCTATCAGAAACATGGGCTTCGAGGTAATCACCATCCCCAAAGGAACAATACTGGGATATTTTGAACCACTGATAAATACCTACGAGGAAGAAGTCTATGAGTTTTTGGGAAACGGCAAGCCCTCTCCAGTGAGACTGACAGTACCAGGGAGGAAGACTCAGCGAGCTCAGCAATCAAAGCCATCAACATCAAGGCAACTCTAACCAAGGAACAATAACAGCAGATACAAGAGTTGATAGAAGAGTACAAGGATATATTTACCACCACATACAATAACTTCCCACCATACCAATATGGAGAGCACCCTATATATACTGGAGACATGAAACCAATCTGACAGTGCCCCTACCGAACACCACACCACTTGATCGAATTCGAACAACAACACATAGATGAAATGCTACGAAATGGAGTTATCAGACCCTCATCAAGCCCCTGGGCTTCACCAGCAATTATCGTGCCAAAGAAAGGAGGATGGAGACTAGTCGTGGACTTCAGAAAACTCAACAAAGTCACCACAGAAGATGCCTATCCACTGCCAAGAATTGATGACCTCCTCAATGCCCTCGGAAAAGCCAAGTACATGACCACCACCGACCAGTTCCAAGGATTCCAAGTAATTCCCATTGCCAAGGAAGATATCTGTAAAACGGCCTTCATCACCAGACGAGGACAGTATGAATACCTTCGAATGCCATTTGGACTTTGCAATGCCCCAGCCTCATTCCAACGAATAATGAACCATGTCTACTGGGACCTCATTGGGAGAAATGTGCTAGTCTATATAGATGATGTAATTATCTACTCCGAGACATTCGAGCAGCATTTGCAAGACCTCCGCGAAGTATTCAACACCATCCAAAGCTCAGGACTCAGACTCAACACCAAGAAGTGCTTCTTTGGAAAACACCAAGTTGAATATTTGGGATATGTTGTCTCAGCTCAAGGCATGCACGCTGACCCCCGCAAGGTGGAGAAAGTCAAGAACTACCCGACCCCCACCTTACCCAAGGAGACCCTATCCTTCCTCATGTTAGCATCCTACTATCAGCAATTTATCCCAAGATTCTCAGACAAGGCAGCACCTCTTAGAAACATCTCCAAGAAGGACCAGCCATTCTACTGGAAGGAAGACCAGCAAAAGTCTTTTGATCTACTCAAGAAGGCCCTCACCGAAGCCCCAGTTCTGGTACGATCAGATTTCAACAAACCCTTCATCTTGGCAACTGACGCCTCAGCCCTAGGACTTGGATCAATCCTGTCACAGCAAGATGACCACAAGAGAGAGCATGTTATCGAATATGCTAGCAAGGCCACAAACGAATCGCAGGCAAACTATGGAGCCACCAAGTTGGAATGCCTAGCAGTAGTATAGGCAGTAGACCACTTCCACCACTACCTCTTAGGAAAGAGATTTGCCCTCATCATGGACCATCAAGCCCTACAATGGTTGTTCAAGAAACCAGAGCCCTCAGGAATCTTTGTAAGATGGATCATGTCCTTACAAGAATACTAGTTCACCATTGTCTACAAGAAAGGTACTAAGAATTCCAATGTCGATACCCTGTCAAGAACCCCCCGAACTCAACAAGAAGGGAAGGAGCCCCCACAAGAGAAGGCTACTTCCCGCTCACCCAAATGAACCAAGATCTACGCCTTGCCCTCATCTGGAGTCTGCACCATAGGAGCTTCAAGAAAGGAATTCAGCCTGCCCACAAGCTTTTCATCCAAAGGAACCTCAAGAAATTTCAAGAAGGCGATGGCGAACTTTGGAGAGTAGAAGGAGATCGATACACCCAAGTCCCAAGAGAAGACGAAGTACCAAAAATCCTGACAACAAATCATGACCAGAATGCACATCGAGGAATTGACGCCACTATTGCAAGAATCAAGAAACGATACTGGTGGCCCAGGATGAGGAAACAAATCTCAGCACATATCCAACAATGCAACACCTGCCAAAGATACCAACAGAAACCCACCAATCGAGCGCCATTAATGCCAATTGCAGCACCAGCCGGAGCCTTCCAAAGACTAGGAATAGACATTATTGGACCCCTGCCAGTAACTAGCCGAGGAAGATGCTACATTCTCACCATCGAAGACCACCTGACAAAATGGCCAGAAGCCTTTGCCATTGAAACCGCCGACGCCCAGACAATCATTGGAATCCTGTATGATGAAGTCTTCAGCCGCCATGGTGTCCCCAAAGAAATTATCACAGACCAAGGCTGCGAGTTTGTCAACAAAGCCATGAAGACCTTCACAAGCAGCTTCAAGATCAAGCTATGACCAACAATGGCTTACCATCCTCAGGCAAATGGACTCACAGAACGCATGAACCAGACCATCAAACGAGGTCTCAGCAGGACCAGAGATCAACTAAACTGGGACATCTATCTGCCAGCAATCCTATTCAGCATCTGTACCTCTAAGGCAGCTGCTACCCAACAGACCCCTTTCTATCTAGTGTATGGTCGAGAAGCACAAGATCCCGCCGAACCAGTCCAGCCAGATTTGACAAGATGAGTCACAGAAGAGATCACCCGGTTGCACGAAGTACGCCAACAGGCACGAGGATTTATCGCCAAAGTACAAGAATGACAAAAGAAGTACTATGACTGCAAAGCTGATTTGGACCCCCTGCTTATCGGACAGCAAGTTCTGGTATACCGTACCATTATAGAAGGAAACTGGAGTGCCAAGCTCAAGCCAAAATGGGAAGGACCATATCTCATTCACCAAGTCTTCACGAATCACACCTATCAACTCAAGACCATGGATGGAGTTTCACTCAAGACCAAGATACACTGCAATCACATCAGGCTCTACTATCCGAGGGAAACAAAACACATTGACCAATCCCTGTATTGACTTCCTTGAATTGTCGATGACATATGGCAATAACCAGTGCCTTAAGCATCAGAAGTTTACTTTGGGACCCCAGAACCAGCAGAACATTTAGTGGACTAAAGAATACCGAAATGAAGCTACTAGCTGGGTTCGAACCCCTCCCGGATGGTTAGTCCAGTAACAGGCCCTCTGCCCTATACGAGGATGGCCAGTCCCCACCAATGCGCCAACAACCTGTTCTTTGGAGAAATCAAGATACCACAATCTCTGTACAACCCACCACTGAGGATGGCTCTAATTTTGCAAGGGGCAGATGTGACATCTACAATCGACCATGTCCGAATTCGAAGCACTCTGTGACTGCTAGGATCAGACGACATTATGGCGTGACAACCCATGGCCAGCCAAATCCGTCAAGTGATCATACCAAAAGAGACAAGATAATCCAAGCCGAAATGAAGACCATGTTATTTAAAGGACCCAGCCTTAGCCTCAAGAATTGGCACCAAAGAACAAGAACCTCCCCCCCCCCCCACACAATGCCTCCCACCTGCCGCTCCAACCAGACCTCCTGCCGCTCTACCCCTTTGCCTAGCCCAAAGACCCTGGTCTTCGAAGCCATCAAGAAGGCTATCTGGCACCCGGATACCACCGAACACCTGAACTTCTATACTGAGGATCTTGGGCACTTCATCAACTACCAGTATATAATGACCCAATAGCTCAAAGACACTGCCGAACAGTTGACCCTCTGGCATGACTATGAAATTGGACACCACCTCCGCAATGAAACCCAAGAAAACAACCGGGAAGACCTCGTTACCGAACTATTGACCACAGACCACCTGATCAAGAGAGCTCTCTGCATCCACCAGATATTCCGCCACATCTCTTGGGCCATAGCACATTTGCAAGGAGTAACCATGGGAAACCTTGCCCGCCTATCAGCAGAGGATGCCAATTGGATAGAAGCTGAAGTAGCCAACCACATTGATAGCAACCGCGTCGCCGTGGGAAGCCAAGACACCAAACCCACCCTGCCAGGATACCACACTACACCCCTTTGAGACAATCATCAAGGCCACCTCATGAGCCTTATGGAGATATTCGAAGGACCATCCATCACCATGGAAGTACCTGCCAGAGCTACCCCAGCTACTCACCACCCTATTAGTCTCAATTCGCACCATATCATTTGGGAGCCGAACCAAGAAGATGCTCAAGAAGTCCCTACCTTCGAAGAAGAGGTTCAAGAACTCCAATACCCTACTCCCGAAGCAGCCCTCTCTGACACTGAAACCAATGAATCCACAGAAGAAGAAGAAGAGGAAGAGCAACAGAGAGTCTATCAGTCCTCTGTCTGCATTCAAGCTGTCCAAGGATTAGAGAATGTCATTGAAGATGATTGGCCACTGTTCTACCCCCTCACCTCCTGGCCGGCGCTCCCCCCTTTCGAGGAATGAAATGATGAAGTCACACAAAATGACTTGGATGCCCCTGACGAAGGATACTATTCCCTTTGAGCGATGTCTTTCAACCCGTCAATTTTGGCCCACATGTCAGCAAGTCACGTATTCCATTTTCAGCAAGGCTTTTCAACCCATTCCCTTTGAGTGATGTCTTTCGACCTGTCCGTTTTGGCCCATATGTCAGCAAGTCACATATTCCGTTTTCAGCGAGACTTTTCGACCCGACTGTTTTCAGCGATGCTCAAACACGCAACCATTTTAGCAACACCCGTAACAGCCTGCAAGATAACTTAGCCATGTATCATAGTAACCGCGCATTATAGTTAACCCAGATAGCAATAGCAACTATACGAGTGACCCAGCAAACTTGTATAAATAACCCATATTCTTAGAGTGAATAAAACCTCAGTCAATTGATTTGCAATATCAACTTAAGTTCGAGTGTGAACTTTGGGAAAAGACTCCAAGAGCCAAGGATAACTCTTGTTCAAGACCGCTGCCGAGAAACCGCCAGGAAAACTGTCAAGGACTGCCATAAGAAATTTGCCACCACAGACCGCCGCGAACTTCTAGTTAAGAACCGCCGACAAGTCAAGGAAACCAACCGCTACGGATATTCAAGACCAACTGCCGCCAAGAGACCGGAAATTCTGAGAACAAGATAACGAAGTTTGAGTTAAAGAATTACTCTTGCCGCCGCCAAGTTAAGGAAACCGCACCCGAGATTCAAACCACTGCTGAGTTAAGAAAACCGCCGCCGCCCCGTTTCACTCAAGACTGACCGCCAAGATCCCTCGCATTCGGCCCGACCACCTGTTAACTGCCATTCGGATCCCACATTCAGTACAAAGCCTGCGCATTCGACATTCACCCCCGGCATTCGAGATTCAAGACCCGTATATTCGAGTATAAAGACCCAAGGAACCCAGTATACTTAGCTTAAGAGAGCCAGCCCGAGCCATCGCCATTCCATTCCGATGTCGTCAAAGTTAACAAGTCAGACGGACGAGCGAGCTGTTGACCTCTGCTTTCTCTACCTGCTGCGCCACGATCGTCAATCGTCACCATCTATTATCCACTAAACAACTGAGCCATCGTCATCAACCGTCGACCACAGACTTTTGCCGACATTTTGAACGAGCCAATCATGTGACTATCCACTCGAAGACCCTTTTATCTCAACATACATATCGACCGCGCTCCATCAAGTGGCACGTTGAGCTGTGCTTGAAGCATATAGTTATACAAAACGCACACCACAATATATATAT
>RQIL01006642.1:0-12425 GCA_003951145.1 Jimgerdemannia lactiflua
TTTTCCGTCTTCGTGGTGGTGGTGGTGGTGGTGGTGGGGGGGGGGATTGGATAACTGACATGTTAGTGGGCATCCTCTTCGTCTTCATATTCTTAGGTCCTCGGCGATACCTACTGGGCCTTCTCGAGCAACCTGTTCCGGTCGCCCGACTCGCCAAACATGCGGCAGCTGTGCTTGACCTACCCGACGGACGTGCTGAAACGGTGTACGGCGCTGGTCGAGGCCGAGATCAGGTGGTGGGCAGACAGGTTTGAGGCGGGTGAGGGGCGAGCCGGCGGTGAGAGCGGGGAGGGCGGTGGGGAAGCCGGGGGAGAGTAACAAGAAGACAACAACGGGGAAAGGGAGGTGGGTTTTGTGAGGGCCATGTTTTTTCCTTGATGTGGGCTCGTATTTAGGAGGTAGATGATTTAACACGCGCGGTCCATTGTTCCACAGAGGCAACGAGCGCCGCTGCCGCAGACACCGATCACTCTACCAAGATCGATCCCATCGAGTTCTTCAAGACCACCTTGGGTACGCTCGCGAGGTTCGTCATGCTGGCCGCGTTTGATGTCAAGCATTGTGTGACCCTCCTGACGCAGTATGGCAGGTTCGGGCAGGAAGTCGACGACCTCATCAAGCAGCTCGTCGAGGCCGTGCGCTTGGGGCTCGACAGTTCTGAGGCTGAGCAGGCGGCCGTTTGTAGGGGTTTCGTTCTTCGGTCGGTTAAAGATGTTTATTTAGGGAGAAATAAAATATCCAGTTTTGGTTCTCAATCCTAATCCTATTCTTCTGTACAGTCCTTCAAGCTCTACATGGACGGCCGTCACACTTCGGTGGACCCGACGCTCAAATCCGGTAACAGCGCCGGCGCTGGCGCGATGACCTCGCAGGTCTCCCGCAGCACATCGTGGACATGCACCGCGACGACATCACGTATGCCGTGTCCATGGCCGGGCTACCAGCTCATCAGCAGCCGTAATGCCAGGGCCATGATCGTCCGCTTTTTTAAGATCCTCTCGGTCTTCTTGCAGGCCTTGCCCGCGGGGCAGAGGGATGCGGGAAGGATGTAAGTGTTTGCGTTATTTGTTTGAGAAAAGGCGTGAGACGGGTTTGAGGATTGAGCTGTCGATAGGCGCGTGGTGGTGATAATGGGCGAAGTATCGTCGGTGCGACGAATAAATCTGACCGAGTTGCCGAAGGTGTGATCTGCAGAAATTCCGGAACGGGTTTTAAATCTTATATCCTGGATTGCAATAGTTCATGGGTATCCAAGACGGGTCTGTAAAACACCGCGCGAAATGTCTACAGATCCGTCAAGCAACCTTCGTGGCAAACCCAAAAGACAGGGCGCAACTATTCCGGACCACTTCTCAATTTTCCGACTTGAACGAATCGTTGCATAAACTCTACAGTGCTTGTGTGGTACACAAAAGACCATCGCAACCGAACCAAATAGCCACTTGTATAGCACCGACAAGACATTTTGATTGTTAACGCACATCCATGTAGAGTAAAACTTCGAGCTTGCATTTGTTCTACATTAGCCGTTGTTTCTGATAGATTTCGTAACATGACAACAATAAATAAATAAAAAGGTTTCCCATCGTATCATGCGAGCACTTCCACAACCACGCAATACTACTCTCACTCCATCCAGCCAGCTGTTCGATATCAAACCCTCTTCGTTGAAGCGAATATGTTTTGTTTTTTCGGCCTCGTCTCGGATCCGTCAAACGCACTCACTCCATAATGATTTGCTTACTATTATAGTTCGTTGGAGCATCGCATAAATCTGGGATCGTCACGCGCGCTTCGAACGATCGAAATCGGCGTGCGGTCTACAATGACATGTCCGCATCTTCGAGACAACCGTCGGGCCGTTAACTGGGAAGCAGTCTCGATTTGTGCCGTCATGAGATAAATTCCGTTAATAACTGCATATCAAGCATCTAAACTTGCTGGCGTACCCTCCTTTTTTTCGTCAATAGCTCAACAATGAGTTAGGGGGAGATCACCTAAGCAGGGTAAGATATCCTTCGGAAGGATGTTCAGATCAAAGCATGAAGTTTTGAAGCGGTCGCTCACGTTGATTCGTTCAGCTCTTCAATGATGAATGTTGTAGTTTCCAAAATATAGCATGCCGTTATTGACCAGGGTCGATTAAAGTAAGCATCGATATGCCAACGTACCATGAACGGGAAATAGGGTTAATTATAATGAGCACCTTTGGTGGATACTGGGAACGAGATCCGTAATTTAAAATATATGCTAGACATAGCCATGTTATCAATAAAATTTTATTGGTATTCGTGTCATTACATGAATAACTACGAGAACGTTGTTCAACCAATATATACACCACAAAAACCAATGTCGCCGAATGCAATGTGCGACAAAAGAAATTGTTATGGGAAAGGCCTATGACATTGCGCAGTAACCTTTGCCGGTATTGCTTGTAAGCTTCCACATCTCTTGAATAAGGAAGCGCTTCTTGCCGATTAGTATGTTGTAAATGTATGAGTTTGAACCAGTGCCGCCGACCAAGTATTTTCCAAACCTAATCATTGTTAAGAGGGAAATAACATTGTTAACCCAGACATGAAAGAGATCAGCGAGCTCGTGAGCAATGAAATTAAGGGAAGATTAAAAGAACTCTCGGGGAATGAATACTCACATCCAGCTGCAAAGATCACCGTTTTCGTCTTCAGCATTCGGTTTGCCCTGCCAGGCATTGTAGTATGGATTGGTGGCAGCTTCGGCAAGCTCGTGAGACAAAACGCTGATCAATCCGTCAATGCCGACGTCGCCGTTGGGCGAATTTTTGGAATTATGAGAGTCAATGCAGCCGATGGTGCAACCGGAGCCGTACCAGTTGCCGACCCAGCTGTACACGATGGGCTTACCCTTGTAGGTAGCGTGATCATGGAAGCCACAATCGCCACCTCTGCAGAAACTCGTCAGGATAACGTCGGGAGAGGTCAGCACGACGTAGATGGCATTGACATCGAGAGGTACTTTGCTAGCTGAAAGGTGGTCTGAAACAATTTGTACGATAGTCGGCCGACTAATGCTACTGGAATGCGTCATGCAGCTGCCAGAGCAATGGACGACCTTCTTTACACTGACACCGCCGGTACCGGCCTTGTGACCTTGCTTGTCGGGGAGGGCGACTAGTTTCCACCAGGCTGTGTTCGAGATGTGGTTGCCATAGTAAACGAGGAGATCTTCCTGGGATTTGTTAGTCCAACGGTTACCGTAGAGGATATAGTATATGTTGATCTGTATATAACATGGGCAGAGTGGAAATGGGAGTTTGCGTCAGATGGGGACAACATGTTGTCGCGCCAATATTCACAAACATCGAGGTATATACATACATGGTTCCACATGACTTCACCACCAAAATAATGTAGCTGAGCGGCGGATGAAAGAAGGATATCCCCGCTACGAGGCCCTTGTCCGTCTGTTGGGAACCCCGATGCGCCACCGCAGACAGCTGAAGTGTCGTCCCGTTCATTGAGGGTGGAGGGAGCGGCTTGCACGCCGGAGGCCACGATACATGCGAGGACAGTGAGTGTATAGAAAGAGAACCTCATGATGATATTGATGACTACCACAGTGGATATCGAATCAATGGAAGTTCCGTGAACGATTTATATACAAAAGCAGCAGCAGCCGCTTACAGCTTTCACCCACCCGTACTGAAACTTTTGACAGGGTACCGCTCGATTAATATTCACTGCCGAAAGCAGAAAATACAAAAATACAAAGGTGACTCAGGATAAAATTTGCATTTGTCTTATCCCAAGGTCCATTGTGGAGGTTTGCATTGTCGCCATATTGATCCTTACTGAAGTGTTAAGGATCATAAAGTTGTTAGTGCTTGTTATTATCTTGAACTGTGAATTGTTTTTACGTTGAATGATCAATACTGTGTACCTATCTTTGTAGGAGGCTTATTATCAAAGATAGCAATATCTTCATTGGCACATCTAGACACACCATCACGGTGTTTTTTTGGATTGTGTTTTTTTTGGGGGGAGAGGTATCTGGATGATTTTTAGTCACACGCCCCAGCTATATACGTCGCCCAAAAAAAAACACAATTTAAAAAATGCCTATAGACCACGTAAGTCCATCTATAGCCCCCACATCTACTGATTCCTGTTCCATCGTCCCCAACAACAACGGCCTCCAATCTTGGACATCCCCTGAGCATATGTCCCAGGAACTCCACAGCCCCACCATGTGATCTTTCAATTACATATAAGTGTGCACCAAGCCAAGGAGAGGACGAAGAAGGGGTGGGTATTTCACCGAAACAATCAAGCACAGCCGAAGCAATCAAGTAACGGTTTAAGTAACATGGTACGCGAGATAGTGGCCCTTTGCAATCTGGAATAAAAAACGAAT
This sequence comes from Jimgerdemannia lactiflua, assembly GCA_003951145.1. NCBI lineage: Eukaryota > Fungi > Mucoromycota > Endogonomycetes > Endogonales > Endogonaceae > Jimgerdemannia > Jimgerdemannia lactiflua. The sequence continues at coordinate 4,396 of RQIL01006642.1, forward strand.
ATTTATTTGTGGCTATTCGTTTTGTATCCCATAGTAATAGAATGATGATAGAGAAGCAATGCGATGACTGGGTGTGGCATCTTTCGTTTCCTGTGAGCACGCATCGCAAGGTCAACGAAGGCGTCATTAATGTCATACTGGCTCGATCTGCAGAACACCCCTCCCGTCGGAACATCGCCGAGCCTCGCGTCCTTCCAAAACAGAAAGGTAATGAGCTGAAAAGGGATGCAATTACGGAACTAAATAAGGCAAATCAATAAGATGTTAGTCATGTTACGCCAGACCGCAGCCAAAATGGATAATCGGTTATTTTTGATATCGCCATTGAACCCAATAACTTACAGGCTTAGACAGTGTTGCCATTCATATGGATAGGGAGTTTACGCGATGAAACTACTAGTCCTCTAGTGCTCACTGAAGATGGTGTCTGGATACGCAAAGTCACGGCGGCCATTGACACTCGGCTGTCATGTTTATACTAACATGACCATTGAAAGCAAATTTCGGGGGCACGATGTTACACGCAAACGACCCAAAGATCGTCGTCATTTTCACCGAGGATCCTTGCCAGTTGGGGTAAGACTCATCAAATATTTATGAGTATATGGCTGATATTTTTTGATCTGTAATCCCAGGTATCAATACCCTCCGCATTCCCGGCGATTGATGTCACCTTACGTCCAGGGCTCTTGGGGATTACTTCCTCAAAGCAGTGGGCTGGGCTAGAAAGTATCGGCTTAAGATCATGTTTGACATGCATGGCGCCCCCGCATCCCAAAATGGTTTCGATAACTCTGGCTGGGAGAACGCCGAGGTCCACTGGAACGAGCCTATCAACGTCGCTCGTACTGAGAGAATTATGACTCAAGTTGCCAACATCCTCACCGATGAATACAAGGACGTCGTCACTTCAATTGAATTACTTAACGAACCCTTGGGCTACAATGCTCAGTTTGACATAGGAGTCCTAAAGAAGTAGGTATTGCACAAACGTGCGTAAATGGGACAAAAGTCATATTGGCTAGCGCATTTTGACATCACAAAAATAGTTATTACAAAGATGGCCACAGGATTGTCCACAATGCCAATGGTCAGAGCAACACAAATGTCATCACCATCATCCAGGAAGCCTTCCAGGGGCCTGACTACTAGAAAAACTTCATGCCAAAGAACCAATACTATCAGAATTGACTGGGCTCCTTTCTCTGCTACTATACTGGTCATAAGGTCTGGCAGGCAATTGGCTGAGTCTCCTTTTCCTAACTCACAACCCTTCTATCTTAGTATAGTTTACTGTATCCTATTGCAGGGCAGTGAGAGGAAGGCAATGGTGTTGAGTTGTTCTTTTATCAGTGTTGGATTATTATTTTTTCCTCTTTTTCATTAGTTCTTATACTGCTGGCTATATCTGATATATATCCATTTTAGCATAGTACCTTTTTCCTTTTGCTATTATCAATAAAGTATCATCTTGGTATATCACAAACTATATAAAGAGTCAGCTAACTATGGGCATCAAGTTGGAGAGACTTTTTATAAAGCTGGAGAGAGAGATATATCTCTTTGGCAGGCAGAGTAACTATATTGAATATTTACTGAATATCAAAGCTTTGGTATTTGGTATACTATTTGGACTTTCTGGTATGGGTGGTAAAGAGATTATTAAAGATGGCAAAGGATTGAATCTAGGCAGAATATCAAAGCTAGATTAGATGGGAGGTATTATTTCTATTAGTGAAAAGGAGAGAATTGGGTCTGGTGGACTTTTCAAAGAGACTGTACTGCCTCTGAGCTTGGTGGCTGAAAAGGACTATAGAGTTAAAGGAAGATAGATGAGTCTCCTTAATACAGAAGGTGTGAAGGACATGCTATATACCCAGGGGTACTTTTGGGGATCTACTGGCAGTTGTTGGAGAGGGGGGGTGTAACGGTTCTGGTTTCTGGAATGAGGAAGTGACTAAATTCTAAGTGCTCAAAATAGCTCGAAGAGTTATTGAGAGTTCAGGAAGTTCTTGTAGATTCAGGAAGAAAATATTCTGAGCTTTATTCAAGAGAACAGAGAGGATATTTATACAAGATATGAAAGAAGGATCCGGAAGGATCTGAGTAATCAATGGAAATGCCAAGAGGAAGGTTCTCGGCAATGATGACAAATAAAGATCTGCAATGTTCCATGAAGTTCCGTGACTAGCTAAGACTGGAACAGAAGTGACAAGAATGTTCTAGCTATGGCTTAGTGCCAAGAGATGATTCCTAATCATTCGGAAGATACTGGAAGGTTATGGAAAGTACTAGAAAGACAAAGAAAAAGAAATAAACTATGCTAAAATGTTACATCTCCTCCTCCTTAAGAATCAATGTCCTCATTGAATTCGGAAGGTAACACAAAAAAATAAAACCAAAAGAAAAGACAAATAAAATATATTGACTCATTGGCAAGGACTGGCTATCCTTGTATAAGGTGAGGGCCAAAGTATCATCTTGATCGGATGAGAACTGGTTTAAACCTCATTAGTTGCAGGGTTTACAGAGTTCTTCTATGGGTCTTATTTCTGATGCTGTATCCCTTAGAGTGCCCCGATGTGTAATGTACCTGATCAGTACAGTAGGTCATCTACTATTCAAGAGGAGAACCTCACGGGCAGTCAATGAGTTTCTTTTTGCTCGAACTCTTGAATGAGGTCTTGGGAGTTCTTGAGATTGGCAGAAGGTTCCCAGGTAGTGTCATATTCAGGGTAGCCCATCCACTTGACTAGGTATTCTGTGCAATGGTATTGGACTTGTTTGTCTAAGATTTTCTCGACTTTGTACTTGATGTGGTCTTCGACCATAACTAGTGCTGAGGGTGTCAGAATTCGGCCAGGGTAAGGGGGTGACTGGTTCCAGGCCTTGAGTTGTGACACATGGAATACTGGGTGTATATACATAGTTGTCGGTAGGCTGAGATGGTAGGAGTAGATAGAGACTTGCTCAGTGATCTCGAAGGGTCCAAGATACTTGGGCTGGAATTTGGCTGACTGGCGGTTGACTTGAGATTGAACCTTGATATTGTCAGCTTTGAGTAGAACCATATCTCCAATAGTGTAGATGACATCACGACATTTCTTGTCTACATACTTAGCTTGATGTTATTGAGCCTTTAGCAGATTTGCAGTCGCGATCTTGAGAAGGGAATCTATTTTGTCGATAAGGTTCTGGGCCGTGGGGACTTGTGTGTGACTGGATTGCTGAAATGAGACTAGGCTTGCAGGGGTCTTGGGATTTTGACCATGTAGTAACTGAAAAGGGGAAAGACCAGTAAATGATTGGACTGCATTGTTGTAGGCGAACTTGGCATAGGTCAGGTAGTGGTCCCAATCATCTTGCTCATAAGACACATAGTTTCTGAGCATTTGTTCAAGTATTCTGTTCATTCACTCAGTCTGTCCATCAGTTTGAGGGTGGAAGGCAGTGGACATAGCGATTTGAGTTCCGAGAGTCTTGAAGAGTGCTTGCCAGAAGTGACTTGTGAATTTGGGGTCGCGGTCACTGACAATTACTTGAGGAAGTCCATATTGATAAAAGATAGACTTGAAGAAGATTCTAGCGATTTCAGGGGCAGTGGTATTGGTTGTGGTTGGCTCGGCAATTGTGATCTTGGTCAGGCGATCCACAAACACGACGATGGCATCATAGCCTGATTTGGTTCATGGGAGTTGTACAATGAAGTCCATTGTGACTTGCTTGAACTTCTTGGTCAGAATTGGCAATGGTTGCAGAAGACCGGCAGGTGTTTGGTTGCTTGACTTGTTTCTTTGACACAGGTCGCAGCTTTGAACATACTCCTTGATTTCCTTGAGCATGTTGGGCCAGTAGTAGTCTCGTTGAATATTCTTGATGGTCTTCTCGGTTCCAAGGTGACCAGCTAGTGGGGAGTCATGATGTTTGTGTACCGAAGTTCAGGGTTGGCTGGAATGTAGACCTTGTCTTGATAGTACATGAGGTTGTTCTTGAAGGTGTACTTTTCTTTGAATTCCTTGGTGTCCTTTTGTAGAACCAGAGAGTCTTGTTCATATGTGGTCTTGATCTGGTTAAGGAATTCAGATACCACGGTGACTTGTAAAATGGCAGCAAGGTCAGGCCTTCTTGAGAGTGCATCTGGTACAACCAGGGTTTTGCCAGGCTTGTAAATGATGTTCAGTGTGAAGGTCTGAAGTAACTGACTCCACTTGGCTTGTTGACAGGAAAGAGTTGGTTGGGTATTAATGTACTGAAGGGATCTGTGATCTGTGATCACATTGAACTCAACTCCTTCTAGGTAGTGTTGCTAGGTCTTGAGGGCATGAATGATTGCCAGGAGTTCTTTTCATGAGTGGCTAGCTTTTGTTCTGCAGGGGACAGTTTTCTTGACTCGAATGCAATGGGTCTGTATTCTTGTCCTTCATCTTGAGAGATGACTGCACCAATTGCGAAGTTGGATGCATCAGTAGTGATAGTGAACTTCAAGTTCGGGTCCATGTTTCTAAGGACAGGTACATAGGTCAGGCAGTTCTTGAGTTCTTGAAAGGCTTGTTGACAGAAGGTGTCCCAGATGTAGGGAACATAGAGGTCAGAGTTGGGTTGCTTTCGCAGGAGGTTTGTCAAAGATTCTGCTATACTAGAGAAGTTCTTGACAAATCGGCGGTAGTATCCAGCCAGACCAAGGAAGGACCTAAGTTCAGTGAGACTTGCTGGTACAGGCCACTGTTCAATGGCTTGTATTTTCCTTGGGTCTACTTGAATTTCTTTAGCTGATACAATGTTTCCAAGGTATTCGACTTGATCTTTGAAGAATTCACACTTCTTGAGCTTTGTATAAAGCTTGTGTTCACAGAGGATCTTGAGGACTTGTTCAAGGTGTTTGAGATGTTCTTCTTCGGTGCCACTGAAGATCAGGATGTCATCAATGTACACGAGTACAAAGATATAGAGTTGATCCTTGAAGACAGTCTGCATGAGATCTTGAAAGATTGCTGGTGCATTGGTGAGACCAAAGGCCATGACTAGAAATTCGTAGAGACTAAATGGTGTCATGAAGGCAGTCTTGGGTATGTCTTCTGGCTTGATTCGAATTTGGTGATACCCAGAGGTCAGGTCAATCTTGGTGAAGTATTTGGCATTCTTGAGAGTATCAAAGATTTGGTCGATGAGTGGCAGTGGGTAGTGATTCTTGACAGTAATCTTGTTGAGTGTGCGGTAGTCTATGCACATTCATAGGGTGTCGTCCTTCTTTTTGACAAACAGAACTGGGGAGCCAAAGGGTGACTTGCTTGGCTGAATGGCTCCTCGCTCAATGAGTTTGTTGAGTTCCTTCTTGACTGCTTCAATTTCGAGTGGTGACATGTGGTACATCTTCTTCTTAGGGATGGCCACATCTGGTACCAGCTTGATTTCGTGGTCATGGTCCCTTGAAGGTGGTAGGCCAGGTAGCTTGTCTGAGAAGACATCCTTGTACTTATTTAGCAGTAGCTTGACACTTTCGCTAATTGACAGCTTCTTGTCTTCTTTCTTGGGTTGGATCAGTACAACAAAGGCACAGATAGCTTTCTTGAGGGCCTTCTTGAACTGGATTGCCAAAAGAGTGGCAATTGGAGTTCTTGTCTGAGTTTTGTCTGGCTTGATTGTGATGTTGACTCCATCTTGAATCAGGGTAACTTCATTCTTGGTCCAATCGATGTATGGGTTGTGTTGCATAAGCCAGGGTTTGCCTAAGATCAGATCATGATCTCCTAGGGGTGCCACTTCAAAATCTAAACGTTCCCAGTACCTCTGAATCTTGAGGGAAAGTTTAGTGGCAATTGAGTCAATTGGCAGAGTGGTGCCATCAGCAGTGACAACTCCACCATTCTTGCCGGCTGGCTTGGTGAGAATCTTGAGTTTGTCAATGAGGCTCTTGTTGATGAAATTTCCAACAGCTCCACTGTCTATGAGAACATCTAGTTCTTGGCCCTTGACTAGACCTTTGAAGATGAGCATTGAGTTGGCTCAGTTCTCAGCTATGCTAGCAACTTGATCAGTGCTGCCAAAGCCTTTCTGATCTTGCTTGGTTGAAGATAACTTGGTGACTTCCTTGACGGCAGGTAGCGTGGCTTGCTCCAGGATGAGCTGTGCAATTCTGTCACCTTCATTGACAGTATAAGGTTGGTCCTTGTGGTTGACTAGTAGGACTTGCATTTCTCCTTGGAAGTCAGGGTCAATGACTCCAGCACCAACATCCAGTAAGTGCTTGACACTGAGGCCAGATCTTGGTGCAATTCTTGCATAATGTTCCTTGGGTATTTCGACTGCAAGGCCAGTTGGAATGAGCCTTCTTTCATGAGCAGGAATAGTGACTTGTTGGACAGATTGAAGGTCTAAACCAATGGCTCCTTCTGACTGTGCTTGAGGGATCTGGGCCTTGGGGTTGACTTGCATGAAATTGAGTACAACTTCTTGTTTGACTTGGTGACCTTGAGTGTCTTTGGACAGGACTAGGATCCTCTTGGATTCAGTAGTCTTCTTGGGACATTTAGTGGCAATATGGCCAGGTTGTCGGCAAAAGAAGCAGGCTCCAGCCTTCTTGAGGCACTCTTTTTCCTCAGGTATAAGCTTGTTCTTCTTGTTCTTGTCGATGGTGTCTAGATTCATGGAGGCAGGTCCAATGGTTCTGACTTTGGTTTCCTCCCTTCTGTGGTTGTTGTTGAATGGTGGTCTCTTCTGCTCAAAGCGGTTGCCATAGGTAATGACATCGAACCTATCAGCAATTTTCATTGCAGTGTCTAGGTCTTTGGGTTCTTCAAGTTCAACATGAACTCAGGATTGTCCTTTGAGACCTCATATGTACTTGTTGACCTTCTCATCTTCAGTGACATGAGGTAGCTCCAAAAGAATTGACAGGAATTGTGCATTATATGCTTGCACAGACTTGAGTTGTTTGACATTCACCAGGCAGTCTCGCGCGACCTTGGTGCTGTTGACAGGTTTGAATTGGCCTTGAATGGCATCTGAGAATTCACCCCAGACCTTGATTTGGCCAGAGAATCTTGTATTCTAGACATTATTTTGCCACCAGATTGCAGCATTCCCTTGGAGGAGTGTGGCGGCAAATTGGACTAGTACTGCTTCATCCAAGTTGGTCAGTTCTCCATACTGTTCCAATTGGAAAAGCCAAGCGTCAGTAGACAGTCCTCCTCTTTGGCCATCAAAGGTATCAGGCTTCTGAGGCTTGATGGTGACTGCTGTTGGAGATACCATTGTGGGTGCAGATGTAGACACAGGAGCTTTGCCCTCCTTCTTGTCTAGACATTCTTAAAGTTGGGAAATTTGAGCCAGTGCAGTGTGCAGCAGGCTTTCTAGAGTCCCAGATGACTGAGTCAGAATTGGCTGTTCCTCCTCTTCTTCTTGCTGAATGTAGGGTGTGTTCTATGGGACGTAGTTGTTGTAAGAAGTATTGCCCCAGTCATTGGCATCCATAGACATGGTGTTTGAGTAGTTCTTGAGGGGTTTCTTGTTTAGGCAAGGTGTAACTTAACCACTGCTACCAAGTGTAATGGTTCTGATTTCTGGAATAAGGAAGCGACTAAATTCTAAGTGCTCAAAATAGCTTGAAGAGTTATTGAGAGTTCAGGAAGTTCTTGTGGATTCAGGGAGAAAATATTCTGAGCTTTATTCGAGAGAACAGAGAGGATATTTATACAAGATATGAAAGAAGGATCCGGAAGGATCTGAGTAATCAATGGAAATGCCAAGAGGAAGGTTCTCGACAATGATGACAAATAAAGATTCGCAATATTCCATGAAGTTCCGTGACTAGCTAAGACTGGAACGGAAGTGACAAGAATGTTCTAGCTGTGGCTTAGTGCCAAGAGATGATTCCTAATCATTCAGAAGATACTGGAAGGTTACGGAAAGTACTAGAAAGACAAAGAAAAAGAAATAAACTACGCTAAAATGTTACAGGGGGAGTTAATGATTATAATATTGAGGCTTTTGATAAAAAGTGGTAGAAAGTGTATATAAAATTAGTCTTCAGT
>RQIL01006653.1:0-12423 GCA_003951145.1 Jimgerdemannia lactiflua
TAGTTATATAATTACTATATAATTGTAATATTATAAAATCCTTCTTCCACTATCATTCACATTATATACATTTTCAAACATACTTTTGAATAGTTTATTGAAATAAGTGATTAACAAAATAGTGATAATTCAACCTCTCAGTTGGCATACTGGGTCAAGACCTGGTGTAGCATTTCAATAGCAGCAAGGAAAGGAGGGGGTATGGACTGGGGATGGGGTCTTTTGGGAAGGAGACTATTGGGAGCAGTATGGAGAGTGGTCAAGGAGTTAAAGGAGAGGAGAGGAGTGAGGGATCAGTGAGCTTCACAGCTGCAGTGAAGAGTGAGACTGGAGGGGGTGACAAGGATGGCTGGCAGCAAGTTGGAGGGGTGAAGGGAAAGCTTGGTGGCAGTAAGAGTGCTAGGCCAGGCAGTGGAGGGCAGAAGACTAGTGAAGGTCAGAGATGGTGTGACTACTGATAGTGGTGGGACTGGAAATCTGAAAAAAAAGGAGATGTGACTACTGATCAACCCCAAGAGTATGGTTGGGGGATTACTGGTGATACACAAGGGGGACCTGGCTGATAGTATGATGGGGCTAGTAGTGATACTATTACTCAAGAAGTTCATATCAGAATTTGCAGTCATGCTTAGCTTTCAGGGGCTGGCAGTGATAGCTAGGGCAGTACTGGCACTTCTGGGCAGGCAATTGAGTGAGGTGGCCTCAGTGAAGTTTCTGAAAGAGCTGAAAGGAGTAGAAGTTGGATTCATCAAGGAAGAATATGTATTGGTAGTGGTGGCTAAAGGGGTGCGAGTTGGAGAGGTTGCTGTCTCGATGGCGAGATGTCTGCGATAGGACCCAAGAGTGGTGCATCTGGTGGTCAAGGGGGTCCTGACAGTATCAATGGAAGAGATAAAGGAAAGAGTTGAAAGGGCAATACAAGAGTATGGTGAGGTGGTAGATATTAGATTTCAGATGTGAGAAGGGACATCATTCCACACTGGGGATGTGGAGATATGGCTGAGAGTGGCTGGAAAGGAGGCAACAGGGAAGGGAGGTGATTAGCCCAGAGTATTGAAGTGAGAGTCCTTTGAGTGCAAGGTGTCTAGAGTCAGAGGCTCGAAGGAGGAGGAGGAGGACTTATTGACAGCACTTTGGGAGCTGGAGGGAGCAGGGAGCAGAGAGAGAAGGCATAGCAAGCCTGCGAAACAGCAATGATAGTGGTAGACATCAATGGAAAAAATATTCAAGTAGACAAGGTATTATGGGAAAGAGCTCAGAGGAAGAAGCAGCAGCAGGAGCTCCTTGCGAGACTTGGGGTGAGTGCTAAAAAAAAAGGGTCAGGGGCAAACACAGAGAGGAGTGGAGGGCAGAAGGGGTCTGAAGGATCCTTGTCCTCTGTTCATGCTCCCCAGCAGGGTGAGGCAGGTACTGTGGAGGAGAATTTCTTTAACAACTGGAGGCCAGAGAGAGAGGCTGATGAGAATAAGGAGAATGAGAGGCCTGAGGATACTACTGGAGGTGAAGGGATGGCAATAGAGGATGTTGAGATAAAAGGTGCAAAGAATGTCCAATTTGGGGTCCCTGAATTGGCCTTAGGGGGCCAGATAGTTGGGATGTCTGAAGAAAGCCTGGTGGATACATCAGATGAGGAGTGGGATGAAGCAGCCAGCATGAGCTTAGATGGAGCACAGATGGTGGAGAAAAGAGCAATGACTCCAGAGGGTGAGTGGGTGAGAGAGGGGCCCTGGTTGCAAAGGTTGATAATAGAATTAGCAGATGAGGAGCTGGGGGATGTTGACTTTTGACTGCTGAGTGAGAAGGACTGGAGTGATATCCTGTGCAAGGTTGGCATGGTAGGGAAGCTGGTGATGATACACTTGGCAATACTACTAGAGGATGAGGGGTATGAGGTGGATGCTGTTAGAGAAGGAGAGTTGAAAGAAGCAGCATATAGGATGGTGGTCAGAGGGTGGAATACCTGGAATAGAGCAGAGATATGAATAACAGCATGTGAGGACTATTGCTCAATGATGGAAGAGAAGGATACTGAGGATGTGCAAGAAATTTTGATAGTGCTGGAGGCTAAGGAGAGGGAGGAGGTGGAGCTGGAAGCTGAGAGGAAGCTGGATTTGTCCAGGATGGATCAGGATATAGAGATCTAGAGTGGGCATACAACTCATATATTTCTCAATATGAACAGTATAACTAATATTTTTCAATGGGCTAAGGGGATCAGGGAGATGTCGAAACATTTTTACATGGCTTAAAGATTTGGAGGTGGATGTTTTTCTACTTCAAGATGTGAGATGTGAAGATGAGGTGGATAAGTTAAATTGGTCGAGAGAATGGAGAGGGGTAGCAGAATGGTAAGGAAAAGTTGGAATTTTGAAAAGGAGAACTGAGAGACACTGGGGGGTGGGGAAATTGATTGCTATGGAGGGTATGGGCAAGGCCAGGGTGGGGGCCAGTAGTGGTGGACTCTTGCTATTATCTAGTGGAAAGAGGAAAGAGAGTAACTTGGATAGAGGGGCTGATGGAAAGTAGAACCTTGGTGGAAGCTGGAGTCAACATACTTGGAGGAGACTTTAATATGGTCAGGGATACCACTGTAGACTGATCTGATAGGGGTCTGGAGGGGATAGGTAGAAGTGGGGAACTGGATAGATGGGAGGAGATAGAGAGACTGAGTGCATTGGGAAATACAGAGCACCATAAGTGGGGGAATAGAGCAGTCTATACTCACTGGGTGCATGGACTGGGAACATGGATAGACTGGATCCTTACAGCAGACTGTTGGGGAATAGACATCTGGAGGGCATTGGAGATAATGTGGTGTCCCTGGTCTGGGATAGTGGGGCAGAGGATATTTGGGGGGAGTGGAGATGGGTCTGGACATTGGTGACTTAACTGTGCTTTGTTGAAAAACAAGGTGATGTGGGAACAATGGAGGGTAGAGGTGGCAGAAAGTATTGCATATTGGAGAAAGAAAGGATTAGTTATAGAGAATTGGTGGCTGAAGCTGAAGGCTGCTGCACAGGTGTACTGGGGAGAGGTGGGGAGAGCAAAGGGGAAGATTAGGAAAAAGTGAATGGTGGAAATCTTATGCTGACTAGAAGATCTCCTGCTGGCATCTGCTGGGGGCCAGGAGGGGGTTGAGAAGGAAGGTGAAGAGTGGAGGATGGAGAGAATGAAGATGGAAATTGAAGAGCTGAAGGATTCCATAAGAGAGAAAGAGGAGTTACAGGTTCAGAAGATAGTGGCATGATTGAGGTGGCAGGGGCTGGAGGAAAGAGAAAGGCCTACAAAGTATCTTACCAGACTTTTAAGAGTATGCAAGGTGCAGCAGAGGTGGGAAGGAATTATAGGAGAAGATGGAGAAATGGTGATAGAGGTACAGAGTATCCTGGGCTCACTCCAGGGGTGATGGGGAAATCTGTGGAGTGAGGAGGATAGTAGGACTATAGAAGGTTTTTTTTGGAGGAGTAGACTCTACCAGAGGCTAAGGGGCTGGGAGAGCTGACCCACTCCATTCAGGAGGATGAAATTTTGAAGGTACTGTCAGCTATAAAGAATGGGACAGTACCAGGGGAGGATGGGTTGCTATGGGATTTCTGGAAAAAAATAGTGAATATTGAAGGAGTGCTTGGGAAGATGAAGGAGATGTGTGAAGCTATGATTGGCTCAGGAAATTGGCTAGAGGGACAGGAGTTAGGACTAGTGGCACTCCTTTATAAGGATAAGGGGCTAAGAGAGGACTGAAAGAACTGATGATCTATCATGCTTCTGGATATGGATAGGAAGTTGATAATGAAGATACTGGTAGTACATCTACAGGCAGTGGTATAGTGGGTTCTGGGGGAGGAATAGTGTGGCTTGTTGGTGGAAGACTGATTAGGGATAGCACAGCATGGGTACATAGTATTATTGAAGAGACAAGAGCAGCAGGGGTGGATGGAAGGCTAGTCTTCTTAGATCAAGAGAAGGCATATGACAGAGTGTGATAGGTAGTGCTCCCAATGAATCGAATCGAATTGAATTTGACCCAAACTCGATTCAATTTGATCAAATCAAAGGTCCAATTCAATTCAATTTGAATTGAATCAAAGGCTAATTCAATTTGAGTTCTGATTTGAACCCTATTTTTCGAAATGTAATAACTCGACGAATACATATCCAAATTCAATAATCTTTAGCTTGTTAGATTCCTCTTATATAGGGGAATCTAAAAAGCTAAAAATCATTGAATTTGGACGTATATTCGTTGAGTTATTACATTTCGAAAATAGGGTTCAAATCAGACCCTTGATTTGATTCAAATTCGATTCGAATTGAAAAATCCCCAATTCGATTTGATTCAAATGACCCTCAATTCGATTCAATTTGAATTGATTTGATTTGTTTGGGAGCACTAGTGATGGGTGTGGTTGGCAAAAGTATTGGATAGAATTAAAGTCCCAAAGAGATTAGAGTGAGCCATCATACAAATGCTGGAGAGAAGCAAGGTGGCTATAATAGTGAATGGCCATCAGGGGGTTCTATTCTCACTGGGGAGGAGAGTGCTACAAGGGGACCCATTGTCCCCTATTCTGTATACTTTGTCACTGGAATCACTTCTGGATTGTATTAGGAGGCAGATTGGTGGGTTGACAGTGTTAGGGATGATCTGGAAGGTGGGCGCCTTTGCGGATGATATGGTGGTTGGGCTGGGCTCAGTCCAAGATATGGGAGAGCTCAAGGAGACAGTTGGCTAGTATGAAAGATGCTCAGGCCAGAAGCTGAACTGGCACAAGTGTGAGATAATGGTGCTGGAGAATGGAATCATTGGTGGCGATATTATAGGAAAAGTGGTACCAGCAGGAGAGGTGGTCAGATACTTGGGTATCTTTCTCTCCATATATGGGTCAGTGCTGCCAAAGGCTTAGTGGGAAGGGAAAGTACAAGCTTGGGGAGAGGCACTGAAAAGCTGAGGGGAGTGTTATATCTCTCTAGCAGGATGGGTGATAATTCTGAATGTCTACTGGATACTGAAGCTATGGTACCTGGCATATTACTTGGATTTCCCTGCTTGGATGGTGAAGAGATTACTTAAGCTAGTGAAGGATTGGATCTGGACTGAGAGGTGAAGTCAAATTAGCTGGGAAATTCTAGTGCTACTGGTGGAGCATGGTGGCCTGGGACTAGTGGACTTTTCTAAGAAGTTCCACTGCCTGTGAGCATGGTGGCTTCAAAGAGCAGTGGTGCTGAGAGGAGGAGGGTGGGTCCCCCTAATGCAAAAGGTGTGGGAAGCAAGATATGCCCCTAGAGGATTATCTGGAGACCTATTAGAGGTGGTCAGATGTAGTAGTAGTAAGAGGCTTAGATATCGAGGATTCTGGTGGGGAGTGATTGAAGGAGGTCATCAGATTGAACTTTGATGGGAAGAGAATGAGGCAGAGGATTACTGAGAGCCGGGGATGTGGCAGTAGCATAAGCTGTTGCTAGGAGGGTCACCAGTATTGATTTCTGTCTTGGCAATGGGGTGGATAGCTAATGGGACTTTGGCCTGGATTGCTGGCCAGTTGGATGGCAGGGCATAAGAATCAGAGAGGAGTGGGATTGGTCTGGCTTATGGGCTTGGAGGGCAGAGGAAGTGGAAGGGCCAGTGGGAGCTGAAGATGAGGAAGGAACCCAGAGCCAGAGTCAAAAGTGACAGAGTAGCAAACCATGTGGAGGGAAGGTAAGTAAAAAGAACAAACAAAAACTGTATTGAATTTGCATCAACCATTTATTGCCATGCAAACATGCAGTCCTTATATACAAAAAACATCATCCCAAAGGAGAAGATATGCCACAACTCAGTGTTAACCAAATTAGGAACCATATGACAGTTAGAGATAACTGGAGATAAGATCGAGCCAATCGGAGTTGCTGGATAAGAAGTATATACAAATAAACAAACAAATCCAAATCAAGAAAAGCACGAAGCCAAATTGAGAAAAGCATAAATCCAAATCAAGATTAAAAAACATCCTGGCCCCCTTCGGGGTCATGCTCTCACTCTGGGGTCTCAGTCTTCACTTTGCTTCTCTCTGCTGTCTTTGGCCCCTCCACTTCACTCCAGGCTCACTGTGGCTTGCTCCATTTCAGCTTCACCCCTTGCTCATGCTCACCCCTCCGGGGTCTGTAGATGTTTTTTAATCTCAATTTGGATTTATGCTTTTCTCAATTTGGTTTCATACTTTTCTCGATTTGGATTTGTTTGTTTATTTGTGTACACTTCTTATCCAGTAACTCTGATTGGCTTGATCTTATCTCCAGTTATCTCCAGCTGTCATGTGGTTCCTAATTTAGTTAATGCCAAGTTGTAGCATGTCTTTCTCTTTGAGATTATGTATTTTTGCATATAAGGACTATGCATTTGCATGGCAATAAACAGTTAATGCAAATTCAATATAGTTTTTGTTTGTTCTTTTACTTGCCTTCTCTCTACATGGTTCACCACTCTGTCACTTTTGACTCTGGCTCTGAGTTCACTTCCAATCCTTTCTCATCTTCAGCTCTTGCTGGCCCTTCCACTTCATCTGCTATATCACCTGCCCCTGGGGCCCCCCTCACTGACATCATTGATGCCAATATGGACGAGGTTCCCCCTCTTACCTCTTCTCCTGCCTTTGTCCCTTCCACAGTCTTCTTTGAGACTTATGTCTTATCTACTATTCTCTCTCTTCCTTTGGACCTTCACTTCTCTAGCTATCTAATTCTCTCTTAATTCTACTCTGTTTTGGTACTTTCTACCAAGGAAGCCCATCTCCACCATGACATTGATGCTGTTGCTCCAGCTGCTGTCAAGTTTTCTGTCCTTCCTGAGGACCGCTGCCAAGCCTTCTCTGAGGAGGTTCACGTAGCTTCTGTTGCTGCTAAGACTACTGCTGCCAATGCCACTGCTGCTACTACTGCCTCAGCCTCCACCAACTTCCACAAGGCCTGTGCTGCCTTCATGACCCTTGCCTCTTCTTGCCTTACTGATGCTGCCCCTTTCTGTGGCTTTGCCATTACTGAGATTCCTTCTGCTGCTACCAATGTTGATGCTGTTTGACATTTTCTTCTTACTGGTACTTCTTTCATTACTCATCTTTATAAGCAAGAAGCTGCTCGAGCTGCTGCCTCTGCCCAGGCTGCTGCCACTGCTCCCCTCCCTGCCACTTCTGAGGTCTTAGTCTCCAAGGCCATCTGGGCCAAGGCTTGTACTGCTGCTTATGCCAAGGTCCATTCCTTCACCACTGCCACTGCCAAGACTCCCACTAAGACCCCTGCCAAGCCAATAGGGCTTCGTCAGCCTCTTCTCGGTCACTCTCACCTGCCACCAAGACTTCTCCCACCCCTAAATATAGTTACACTCTTGGTGTTCATCCTGCGGGTGCTTAGTCTTGCTCTGTCTGTGCCAATCACCTCCATTATGCCTATTGGCACCCTGCCAAGGCTACTTGCCCCCATGGTGGTGCTTCTCAACCTGCTGCCCCCACTGCCAATCAATCTTGTGGCCGCTCTCGCTTCCATTCTCCTTCGGTCTCCTCTGCTGGGTCCTCTTCCTCCTCTCCTCATACTCCTGAGTGCAAGGCCTATACTAAGGCCTGCAATCGCTGAGTCTGGCATTCTGACAGGATCTGTTTTCACTCGTCTGCATCACTTTCTTCAAAAAAAGCCAAAGGAAAGGGGAAGCACTCTCACTCTTAAACTTCCCCCTGGCCTAGTTCTTCCCTGGTGTCCCCGTTCTATCTTGGATTCCATCATCACTTCTGGTACCCCATGATTGGTTTCTCATGCTGTCTCCTCTCTACCTTTCCCAGTTGCTTGTTCCAAATTTTTGAGTTTATTCTTCTTCCGGTGCTCTACTGTTTCCTTCTTTTTCTTTAGACAATTGCTCTCTTTCTCCTTTTTAAGTTTTTGCTTTATCATTGGGTTCTCACTTTGTTTTTCCTGCGACTCCTTCTCAATTCTCTCATACCAATCCTGATCAGCTTACATGTTTTTGCTGTGCTCTTGACCTTGCCATTTATTTCGATGGTCAAGATGAGATATCCTCTCACTATTTTGTTTCTAGCAATTAGACCCTCCCTCCCAATGTCTCTTCATATTGCATATTTCTCGACATGGCTTGCACCCTGTCTATTCCTGGACATGCTTGCTCTTGCTTGGTTTCAGACCATGCCTTGTGTACTGCACTTAAATCAGTCAAGCAATTGTCTCGGCACTTGCTCACAGCCACTGATAAGAATCAGGGTTTTGCACTATTCCTAAGTTGCTCTATCTTGATGGCCTTAGTGCCCTCCTCGATGCCATGGCTTATGAGCCTAGTGCCCTTGGATTGGATGAGGTTCTCACTCTACTTCAGGTTAACCTTGCTCTTGCTTGGTCACTATCAGACTTCCCACATGTGAATCCCATTTTTAACTTCTTTCAGAACTCTTTGTTCTTACTGGATGTTTGTCTCCTAGTTTTTTATGCTCTTCCTAAAGTTCATAAGCCTACTCTGGCTTGGTGTCCCATTATGGCTGCCTACTGCTCACCTATCACTGAGATTTCGAAATGGCTTTCCCACTTTTTCCTCTCATAGATGGTGCTTCTCCAGCACTATCTTGGGCCTGAGTATACCATTCTACAGGATACTCAGGAGCTCGCCCTCTTGTGTTCTGCCTTTGTACCTATTGCTCATTTCTCTTGCCTAGCCTCTGGTAATTTCTTTTCCTTCTACACTGCTATTCATTTTGACGAGATTGATGATTGCCTTTGCTACCTTGGTTCCATTATTTACCCTTTGGACTCCTCGGTTACCTTGGACTTGATTGTTGAGCTTATACTTCTCATCTGCTGCTCGAATTATTTTGAGTCAGCCCTTGGCTCTTTTCACTAGACTTCTGGTATTGCCATAGGAATGAACTATGCCCCCACCCTTACCAACCTGGTTGGTCTAGCTCATGAGCTCCATGCTTCTCATGATCCTTCTTCATGACTTGCCATTGCCCTTCAAGCTGGGGATATTATCTTCTATCATTATATTGATGACTTTATTATCTTTGCTATTGATGGTGTTGATATTCCTGGGGTTTTCTCGAGCATCTACCCTTCTCACCATACTATTAACTGGGTGGTTGAGTCACATAGCATCTCCTTTTTGGACCTTTCCATTTCTCTTTCTCCCTTTCGAACTGTTGTTTATTCCAAATTCTCCTGTTCCCTAACTATCTTTCCAATCACTCTCATTGCACCCTTTTGGAGTGTGTTTGGTGTGAGGTTCGATGTCTTACCCTCTGCTGCTCCTGTCATTCCAACTGAGTGTCTGCTGTTCGGATTCTCAGCAACTTCTTGGTCCACTGCTGGGCTTATCCTATTTCCATTGTTTGTGATCTTCTAGCTTCTGTTGAATGGTCTGTTATTCGCTCTTCCCTTCTCTCTCCTCTTTATCCCCCCTCTCTTTCCTCCCTTCTCTCTTACCCACTCTATAACCCCTCTTTCTTTCCTCCCTGATTCTTGTTGTACTATTTGATCATACTCATTGGGTCACACAACACTCTGATTCAGTTCTGCATTCTTCTCTTTCCTGCCATAGACTTTCTTCTCTTTCCTGCTGCCCTCTCATTGTGAAGGCATGCCTTCCTAACATTTTTTCTATAATCCATCACTCTCGTTTTGTGTTTTCATCACCTTCTGGTGCCTCTGGTTCTCCTGGAGAGGATTAAAAAACATCCTGGCCCCCTCTGGAGTCATGCACTCGCTCTGGGGTCTCAGTCTTCACTCTGCTCCCCTCTGCTACCTTCAGCCCCTCTACTTCACTCCAGGCTTGCTGTGGCTTACTCCATTTTGGCTTTACCCCTCGCTCACGCTCACCCCTCCAGGGTCTGCAGATGTTTTTTAATCTCGATTTGGATTTATGCTTTTCTCAATTTGGATTTATTTGTTTGTTTATATACACTTCTTATCCAGCAACTCTGATTGATTCGATCTTATCTTCAGTTATCTCTGGCTGTCATGTGGTTCCTAATTTAGTTAATGCTGAGTTGTAGCATGTCTTCTCCTTTGGGACAATGTATTTTTGTATATAAGAACTGCATGTTTATATGGCAATAAACAGTTGATGCAAATTCAATACAGTTTTTGTTTATTTTTTTTACTTACCTTCTCTCTATATAGTTCGCCACTCTGTTACTTTCGACTCTGGCTCTGGGTTCGCTCCCAATCCTTTCTCGTCTTTGGCTCCCACTGGCCCTTCCACTTCATCTTTAGCTTGTTAGATTCCTCTTATATAGGGAAATCTAAAAAGCTAAAAATTATTAAATTTGGATATATATTCATTGAGTTATTACATTTCAAAAAATAGAGTTCGAATCAGACCCTTGATTTGATTTGAATTCGATTCAATTCGAACTTAATTCAAATTGAAAAATCCCCAATTCGATTTGATTTGAACTTAATTCAAATTGAAAAATCCCCAATTCGATTCGATTTGAATGACCCTCAATTCAATTTGATTTGAATTGATTCGATTCATTTGGGAGTACTAGTGATGGGTGTGGTTGGCGAAGGTATTGGATAGAATTAGAGTCCCAAGGATATTAGGGTGGACCATCATGCAGATGCTAGAGGGAAGCAAGGTGGCCATAATAGTGAATGGCCATCAGGGGGTTCTATTCTCACTAGGGAGGAGAGTGCTGCAAGGGGACCCATTGTCCCCTATTCTATATACTTTGTCACTGGAACCACTTCTGGATTGGATTAGGAGGCAGATTGGTGGGTTGATAGTATTAGGGGTGACCTGGAAGGTGGGTGCCTTTGCAGATAATATAGTGGTTAGGCTGGGCTCAGTCCAAGATATAGGAGAGCTCAAGGAGACAGTTAGTTAGTATGAAAGATGCTCAGGCCAGAAGCTGAACTGGCACAAGTGTGAGATGATGGTGCTGGGGAATGGAATCATTAGTAGCAATATCATAGGAAAAGTGGTATCAGCAGGAGAGGTGGTCAGATACTTGGGTATCTTCCTCTCCATATATGGATCAGTGCTGCCAAAGGCTTGGTGGAAAGGGAAAGTACAAGCTTGGGAGAAGGCACTGAAAAGCTGAGGGGAGTGTCATATCTCTCTGGTGGGACAAGTGATGATTCTGAATATCTACTGGATGCTGAAGCTATAGTATCTGGCATATTACTTGGATTTCCCTGCTTGGATGGTGAAGAGATTACTTAAGCTGGTGAAAAATTAAATCTGGGCTGGGAGGTGAAGTCAAATTAGCTGGGAGATTCTGGTGCTACTGGTGGAGTATGGTGGCCTGGAACTAGTGGACTTTCCTAAGAAGTTCTACTGCCTGCAAGCATGATGGCTCCAAAGAGCAGCAGTGCTGAGAGGGAGAGGGTGGGTCCCCCTAATGCAAAAGGTATGGGAAGCAAAATATACCCCCAGAGGATTATCTGGAGACCTATTGGAGATAGTCAGATATGGCGATAGTAAGAGGCTTAAATATCAAGGATTCTGGTGGGGAGTGATTGAAGGAGATCATCAGATTGAACTTTGATGGGAGGGGAATGAGACAGAGGATCACTGGGAGCCGGAGATGTGACAGTGGCATAAGCTATTGCTAAGAGGGTCACTGGTTATTGATTTCTGCCTTGGCGATAAGGTGGATAGCCAATAGAGCTTTGGCCTGGATTGCTGGCCAGTTGGGTGGCAGGACATAAGGATCAGAGAGGAGTGGGATTGGTCTGGCTTATGGGCTTGGAGGGCAGAGGTGAAGAAGTGGATCCCCCCAAAGCTCTGGGTGGTATGGTGGAGAGTGATGAGGTAAAATATGATGCTGAACTATAGGACTGGATATTTGGTGGCCAGAGAAGACTTTGAGTATGAGGAGTACTTGGGGGTTGGGCAGGCTGGTAGAGTAGTGCAGACTCCAGAGTACTGGCTAGGAGAGTGTGTGATGTTGGAGGACTTTTGGAGGAAGGTGGGGCAATATTTGGGTAGTATAAATAGGGAATATGAGCTAAGGAGGTGGGATGTACTTCAGACAAGAGTGCTAGACATAGTAGGCAATGAGTGGCTCATACTGGGGTGGGTCATCGCAGTGTGGATAGGGATGGCAGAACACTGGTTGGCAGTATTTAAGGATGGAATAAAGTTGACCCTGAGAGAAAAGATAGTGAGATAGTAGTGGTTAATGAAAGATATACTGATGGATTGGCAGAAGGGCTGGGGTACTGGAGAGGGGTGCCATAGGAAGCTAGTTGAGGTCATGTATAGTAAGAGTGAGGGATGAGTACAGGTGATCAGTAATGAGATAGTATTTGAGTGAGTAGGAGTAGGAGAGAGAGTGAGTGTGGGAGTGGGGTAGCATGGAATGAGTTGGGGCTACTGATGTAGTATGAGGATAAATGCAATGTTTAGATAAGTGTTTTGGTAATAAATGTAGCTACAGTCTATAG
>RQIL01006664.1:0-12421 GCA_003951145.1 Jimgerdemannia lactiflua
GGTGTCCAACAATGGTCAGGGCATCTGCAATCTCCATGGGGTATGCTTCGGGCCATTTGGTCAGATGTTCAACAAATACCAGGATGTATCTGTTTCGTTTTGGTGTTACTGGCAGGGGTCCAATTACATCTACTCCCCATCTTTGGAAGATGTGAGTGGGTGGGGGAATCAGTTGCAGAGGGGCTTGATAGTTCTTCTTTCCTTGATACTTCTGGCAGGTGTCACACTTCTGGATGATGTCTCAGACTTGTGTTCTGAGGTGGGGCCAATGTTGATAATCTTTTCGAATCTTGTCTTCTGTATTTGTCTGTCCTTGGTGGGCTTTCTGATGTTCTTGTCAGATGAGGTCTTCTTGCTCCTTAATGGTCTTGGGGACTTCTTTGAGGGTGCAGTTCTGAGGTACACCCTTCCTTTGGTTCATTGGGTCATGTGGGAAAGAACATCAACATTATTGTGAGTCCTTCCTGCTTTGTGGATGATGTTGATTTTGTAATCTTGGAGGATAAGGATCCATCGGGCAAGGATTCCAGTGGGGTCTTTTCGGTGCAGTAACCATTTGAGGGCTGCATGATCTGTGATCAGGGTGAACTTTCTTCCGATAAGGTAATGTTTGAACAAAGTGACTGCCCATATGACTGCAAGGCATTTCAATTTGGTGCTCCCATAGTTGGTCTGCTGCTTATTGGTGGCTCTGCTTGCATAGGCTATCACATGTTGCTGTTTGTCAGGTCCTTCTTGGGCAAGGATTGCTCTGAGGCCATTCTTGGATGCATCGGTATACAGAATGAAAGGTTTCTGCAGATCTGGTCGGACTAGGATTGGTGCTGAGGTCAGGCAGTATTGTAACTTTTGGGAGGCTTCTTCTTGTGGTTCTTTCTATTGGAACACTACTCCTTTCTTCAGCAAGGTTCGGATTGGGGCAGAGATTTCGGCAAATCCCTTGATAAATCTTCTATAATAGGATGCAAGCATCAGGAAGAACAGGACTTCCTTTGGGGTCTTGGGGATAGGGAAGTTGTTGACTTTTTCAATCTTCTTGGGGTCTGCATGTATTCTATCTTTAGATACTATGAATTCAAGGAATTCAAGCTTCTGTTTGCCAAAGTAGCATTTCTTTGAGTTGAGTCTTAGGTGGTTTTGTCAGGTAAGTTTGAAAAACTCTTCAAGGTCTCGCAGGTGGTCTTTGAAATTTGCTGAGTAGATGTTGGAATCATCCACGTAGACAATCAGGCAGTAGTGAATGAGAGGGGCATATACTGAGTTCATCATTCACTAGAAGGTTGGGGGTGCATTGCAGAGTCCAAAAGGCATTCAGAGGTACTCAAACAATTTTTCTAGGGCAAGGAAAGCTGTCTTTTGAATGTCTTTGGGATCCATTGGTATCTCATGGAATCCTGCAAATAGATCTATGCTGCTGAAGTATCTTGCATTTTGTAGCTGGTCCAGAAGGTCATCAATTTGGGGCAAGGGGTATGCATCTTTTTCGGTTACTGTATTGAGTTTCCCGAAGTCTACAACTAGTCTCCATCCTCCTTTCTTTGGTACAATAAGTATAGGGCTGGCCCAAGGACTGGTAGAGGGTCAGATGACTCTATTGTCTAAGAGTTCCTGTATGTGTTCTTTTTTGAATGTCTTCAAGTGGTGGGGTATCCTGTATTGTTTCTGTCAGATGGGTGTTGCATTTCCTGTATTTATACTGTGGTGGTATGATGGGTTGTATGGCAGGTTGCCATAGTCTGTGATAAAGATGTCCTGATATTTATGAAGGAGTTCGGTCAATTGTTTTTGTTGCTGAGGGGTCAATTCTTCTCCAATGTTTGTGGAAGGCTTTACTTTCTCCTGGGTCGCAGAGGGGCCTTTCCTTTCTTCTGTGACCTTTTGCCATTTCCCTGTAAGTTTAATTCATAAACTTCTCTGTGTGTTCGGTTGAGGTAAGGCACAAGGTGTCCAATGATGGTTCCTTTTGGCAGGATGATGTTGTCCCAGCTGGTATTGGTTGCTCGGGAGTGTACTGGATTCATTTTGTCAGGGAATGTGTACCCTTCTATGTGCAGATTTCGAATTTCTTCATTGGGTTCCAAGAAAAGATTCCTGGGGTCTGGTGGTGCAAATATTTTGATGGTGGTTTGCTCTCCTGACTCAAGGATGAGGTTCTTGTGAAGCTTTACTGGCTGGCAGAAAACTTGCTGAGGGGCATTTGCTTTGAATCGGCTGACCTGAAGGAGATGTACTTCCTTCTTATCTGAGCTTCCAAATCCTTTGGCTTGTCTGGTTCCTTGAGTGAGCTTGGGTACTTCTGAGGAGTCTTGTATTCAAGGAAGACTGCTTGAGTGATTTTGTCTCCTTTGTTGATTCGAATCCATTCCCCACTTCCATTTCTTAGGATGACCTTAATTTCGCCTGTGTATCCTGGATCAATGGTTCTTCCTTCAGTAGAGAGTCTTTCAAGGGCTAGACCAGACCTTAAGGTCAACTGGATGTAAGTTCCTTTTGGTGGTTGCATGGCAATACTGGTTCTGATGAGCTTTGTACTTTCAGGGCCCATAGTAGTGTCATAGAGACTGCTGAGATCATAACCAACATCTTCTTGGTGTGCCTTTTTTGGTGGAATTGCATTGGGGTGAAGCAGGGTAAACTGTGCAATGTTCTTGCCAAGTGTAGGCTGTCCATGGGCTAAGGCTCCTGTGGCATTGGATCTCTAACCTCTGATATCTAAGTGTGGCCATCTTGCTCTAGTAGAGGGATCTTGAAGATAATTGATTCCTCTTTTTCCAGTAGGGTCTAGGGCTTCCATGAAATTGATAGCATCATCTATCCATCCTTGGCAAGTTGCATGGCAAATGAGGGCTAGGATATCTTCTCCTAGGTCATGTATCTTGAGGATCTTCTTTGTAGGCTTCTTCTTTTTCTCCTTTCAAATTTGGGCTCAGTCATCTCCTCTCTTGAGTGTATGCACAATCACATCCTTGCTGAGATGGATTTTTTCGTGTTGACAATGCCAGCATCTTGGGTTCTTTCCATGATAGCAATATCCTATGGCTTGAAAGTGCTTCTTTCATTCTTCGATTTCTCTTAGCTTCGGAAATCTGCATCCATTCGCATCATACTTCGGTGGGAGGGTAGACAGGGGTTTCACTTCTGTTTGGGTGTAAAATCCGACTCCATGTCTTCTTTTCACAAGTGAGGTGGTGGATTCTTGAAATGAGGTTCCCTCTGCAATGATTTTCGGGGATTCTGGTCCAGGGGGCAGTCTGGCTTACTGGTCCAACATGTGGCACTGATAGCAGTAGTCTCTTGGTGAGTGGAAAATGGCTTGATGAGGGCATCTGCCCATTTGGAAGGCTTTCTCTTGATGGGTTTCGGGCCTTGGAATGACTGGTTGTGAGCTGGGTCCAGCTTCTTCTTCATTCCAGGGAGTGCTGTCTTCTTCTCCTTCTTGTGGCGCCCAATTCGGATCATCCCATGAAACAGCTGTGGGGAGCTCTTCATTTTTGGAAATACTGTCATCTTCTTCTTCTGGAGGCTGATCCCAAATTGCTTGAATTTCAGCTGCTTCAATTTCGGGGTTAGGCATGACTGGTGCCTGGCTTTTCAGCTGAATATTGTGAAGGCATCATCTCTTCTTCTTTCTTCTGCATTCTGGGCATGTAGTGCCAGGACTCTTTCGAATTCCCACATGTCTGAATGAGTGTTCCTCACATTTCTGTCTTTGGAGACATTTGATGCATCCTCTGGCTTCTCCAGCAATGGCTCCGATTGTGATGGGGATAGTATCTTGTGCCCACACATTGTCTTCTGGTCTGTCTTCTACCATGTTGATTTGGGACCTCAGTCTGGGGTCATTGTCATTTTCAGAATCCTCCTCTTCTTCTTCTTCAGTGGTGGATTCCTCACTGCTGGCATATTCTTCTTGAATGGTCACCTTCTTCTTCTTCTTTAATGGCTCGAAGCTGGTGACTTTGACTTGGTACTTCTTTCCTCTGTAGTCGAATTTGAGTACTTGTTGACCAATGTTGATATCTGCATTCATCTCCTTCATCCAATTGGTGCCAAGAATCATAACATAGGTGACAGCTTCGGTCACAACTGCCTTGGGGATGGCAAACTGAATGTGTCCAAGGGTGATGGTGATGTTTCAGACTTCTCCTAGGGGTTGGGTTCGGGCTCCATCTGCTACTATGATGCTGAGGCTGGAGGGTCCATCAATGGGCCATTGAATGCTGTCCAGGAATTTCTTGGCAATGATACATATAGCTGCTCCTGTATCAATGAGGATTTTCGCCTTCTGGCCTCCAATTTCTCCAAACAAGTAGGTGCTGACATGCCTTTCTGCAGCTTGCACTGCTGGGGTTGCCGGTTCTTCTTGAGGAATAGGGACTCTTCCTGTGTAAGATCTGGTGGTTTGCAGTAACTTATTCCTTACTCCAGCAGGTATCAGTTGAAGGAACTGCAAGAGTGGGACTTCTATCTTGGCTTCTTGGATCTTCTTCCAGGCATCATTGTAGATGTCCTGGGGCATGGTCTTTGGGATGTATTTCTTCTTAGACTTTGGACTCTTGTTTTCTGATTCTGGTTCTTCTCCCATTTCTTCATTG
This sequence comes from Jimgerdemannia lactiflua, assembly GCA_003951145.1. NCBI lineage: Eukaryota > Fungi > Mucoromycota > Endogonomycetes > Endogonales > Endogonaceae > Jimgerdemannia > Jimgerdemannia lactiflua. The sequence continues at coordinate 4,596 of RQIL01006664.1, forward strand.
GCAGATTCTGGTAGAGGATCTTCTCCATTGATAGTAGCTCCAGGAATGAAGGGTGAAGGAGACCAGGGAGGTGTATCAACCTGTCCCTCTTCATCTTTATCTTGAATGGTTCTCCTGCTTGTTCTTTTGGGAGGCTTTCCTACTGCTTGGGGGCGGCCTACTGCTCTCTTTCTTTTCTCTGCTGGATAGACTATTTCTCCATACTCAGCCTTGGTTGGATATAAGTCTAGGTCACTGTATTCTTCACTGTCACTCTGCTTATAGTCTTCTACTGGATGAGCTTCTGTCTTCTTATTGTAGGTATCTTTTCGGTTTAGTGGTTCAGAATTCCTTGAGCTGCCTTGGTTATTGCATTCAGGAGCATAATGTCCTTGCTGTCCACACTTATAGCATTGGATCTCTGCTCTATCTCTTGGAGGATAGTTTCGGCTATCAGAGGATGGGTAGTTCCTCTGGTAATCTCGATTTTCATGTGGGGGGTACCTTGGCTGATAGTTTCGGTTTTCTTGAGGGGGATACCTTGGCTGGCAGTTCTAATTTTTGCATGTGGAGAGCCTTTCAATCTGGCTAACCAATCTGTCTACTTTCGAATTGAGATCTTGAATCTCGTTCTTGTCCTTCTTCCATTCTTTAGTAGGCTTCTCTCCTTTTGATTCTCCTTGGAGGATTCCTTGCAGGGCCTTGACCAGGAGGTCTTCTTTGTCTTCTTTCTGATTGTCAGTCCAGGTGGTTCCTTGCTTGACATCAAAGTATCCTTGGGCTGCATCTACTTACTCTTCTGGCTTCCTGATGCCCAGGGTTCAGACATGTTGGGCAATGTTGGGTGGAATTCCATTCATGAAGGTCATTGGACCGATAATGTCTTGATTGGTAGCATTGAATCCAGCAGCATGCATTCTCTTCTGGATTCTAGTGAAGAATGCTCTTGGGGACTCTCCAAGGTTCATCTTCATCCCCATGATGGATTCTTGAGCTTTGTGGCAAGTTTCGTTTCCTGCATACTTTTCAATGATCCAGTGCTGCATGGCCTCATATTGTTCTTCTTCAGATCTTATATTCTCCATGACATCTCCTAGGTCTGTGTCAACATCATATGCAGTTCTGGTGAAGATGCCTTTGGCTGGTTCTCTCAGTTATGCCTTGAAGACATTGATTTGTCTTTGGGTTGACAAATCCCTCAGGGCTGCTATTCCTTCGATTGCATCTATGAATTCTCTTGGATCCTCCTCTGGGCATCCTGTAAATGTGGGTAGAGTTGTGCCCATTTCGTCTTCACTGTCTTCTGATTCTGTTTCGATTTCTGGCTCTGATTCTGAGTTGTTGGCTGTTGATGGGTATGAACTTGAAGGTACAAGGGATCTGGGAGATGGTGCCTTTCTTGGTACTATTTTGGGGAGCCTTGTGGGTTGGTTTCTTGGGATTGGAGTTTCTGGTCTGGGTAAATCAAGGAAGACTCTTGGAGGGAATCTTTCAAGATGATTGTTAAGGTTTTGGACAAGATTGTCAAAGTCTTGATTGGTGTTGTCTACTTCATTTGATGTGACCTCATCGAAATCTCTGGTTGGTGTTTCTACTAGTGGTACTGGTGGAGGATTTCATACAGTGCTGGCTTCTGCAAAGTCAGATCCTTCTGATGCTGAGTGGTATCTGATTCTAGAGGTAATTACACTTTTTTCTGTCCAAACACTTTGTAGGGCTGGGATTTCTTCTCCTGTAGTAGCTGAGATTGGTGCTGTGTCAAAGGTTACAGTAGTGCTGGTCTCCAGGTTGAAGGTTGGGTTCTGTGAGCTGAAAAGTCATGATAATTCTTTTGAGAATATTCCCAGTTGAGCCCCCAAATATAATGTGCCCAGCTCAATAGAGGCAAATTACAAGGTTGGGCAGCTGTGTAGATTGGCTTGAGCCCCCAGTTACTTTGTCAAAAAGCAACAAAATGTTCAGGTATTATATAGGTCTGGTACTGGTGTTGGTGCTAATACTGGTGTTTAGTGGTATAATATTCAACAGCTGGAGACTTTCTGTATGCGATTTGGGCGATTTCCTTTTTAGGTAGCATTCTTGGGTTGTGCATGTGAATGGGTTTCCTTTGGTGGATAATTTCGTGTCACTCGGTGATCTTGGGTAATCAGATGGATTTCCTTAATGAGCGGGCTCTCTGAGAACCGGCAATCAGTTTCCTTTAAGGGTGCAGATTCGGGTTGACGGCATGATGGCAATTGGGTTTCCTTATGCGCGCGGGTTCTGGATGCGGTCCTTGAATGACACAGTTAAGCAGACGAAGCGGTTGAGTGGCGTTGCGGGTTACTTGAATAAATGCGGGTGAATGATGCAGGCGATCGGCGGAAAGCGGTGGATTGGTGGACAAAATGTAGAACGATGCGGATTGGCGGAATGTGGTGGATCGGCGGACTTCTTGAATGGCAGACTGATCAGCGGTACATGGCGGATTGGTGGACAAAAACGTGGACTTGAATGCAGACTCGAAAATGGCGGGCTTCTTAAAGTTACGTCAAAGACTGGCTTCGTTTACGTGAACTGAATCACTGCAAAGTTGCATCTATAGACTGGCTTTGATTTCCTTTGACTGGTGGACTTCTGGCTTATCTGGCAAGTGAACCAAAAATGGCAGACTTCTTTGTATCGGAAAGTGGACCGGAGTGGAAATGAGGTACCAAGCTCACAATCTCCTAGAAGAGGATCTAGAGTGGGCATTTCTCCTAAGTGTTGCAATCCTTTCTGGACCAAGTGGCTCTGGGCAGGCATATCCCTCAAAGTGTTGTAGGCAGACTTGTCTTTTGCTTTGGATTCAATTTCAGACTGAGGTTTATTCACTCTTGTCTCTGGGGTATTTTATACATTGTAGTTGCTACCTGGTTGCTATCTGGCTAATTATAAGTTTGCTATTTATGGTGTGTTTGGGGTGACAGTCACTGTCAGGGTGACAGCCACTGTTAGGGTGACAGCCACTGTCAGGGATTTTCCTTATTTTAGCTATCTGGTTATTTATACAGTTTTCCACAGCAATGGTTGCTGGTTACTATGCTATGCTAATGTTCATGTCATCTGACTTGTTCATGTCATCTGGCAATAATTCAGGTGGTATGTTTTTGTGGTTTGTCACAGTATCCAGGGTGGTGGCAGTGATTTCCATAGCAGTTTCCTTTTTTGTGGTGGTGGTTTTTTGAGCTGAGTAGGGCAGTCAGTTTCCTGGCAGTTTTCCTGGCAGCTTTCCTTAGTGGCAGTTCTTGAACATGGCAAGAGAAATTCTTTAACTCAAACCTCGAGCTATTGTTGCTCTAGTTGTCTTGTTCTCAGAATTCCGGTCTCTTGGAGTCTTTTCCCAAAGTTTTTCAAAAAAAACTTAAGTTGGTTGCAAACTACTTTTCTGCAAAACCAATTGACTGAGGTTTATTCACTCGTTCTTCAGGGCTATTTTATACATGTTTGCTCATACAGTTGCTATCTGGTTGCTATTGCTATCTGGGGTTAACTATAATGTACAGTTACTATGTTTCACAGCTAAGTATGCTTTTGGCTGCATCAAATGTTTATGCCAAATTTGGTCATGTTGGAGGTATCGCTGAAAATGGTTGTTTGGGTTGGCATCGCCGAAAATGGTTGCGATGTTTGTTTACATCGGATTCGGACATTGAAGAGACATTGCTGAATATGGATAAATGACTTGCTGATATGAGGGTTGGGGTAGCTATCTGTATACAGTTAAACTATAATATTTGTAAGCAATAAAAAGGTGCTGATCTGTACTTTAAAGGGTATAGTACCCTTTGTCAGTGGCAAACAAATCATCTTGCTGGATTGTGACTTTGTCATTCTGCTCTTCGAAAGGGTGAAGTGCTGGCCAAGAGGTGAGGGGATAGAATAGTGACCAATCATCCTCAACAACATTCTCCAATCCTTGAACAGCTTGGATGCAGACAGAGGACTGGTAAACTCTCTGCTGCTCTTCTTCTTCTTCTTCAGAGGAATCATCAATTTTGGTATTAGAGGGGGCTGCTTCGGGAGTTGGGTCCTGGAGTTCCTGGGGTTCTTTCTCAAGGACAGGGACTTCTTGAGCATCTTCTTGGTTCAGCTTCGAAATGATGTGGTGTGAGTTGAGGTTAACAGGGTGGTGGGTAGTGGGTGTGGCTCCAGCAGGTACTTCCATAGTAATGGGTGGTCCTTCAAATACATAAGGCTCATGAGGTGACCTTGGTGGTTGTCTCAGAGGGGGGTGGTATGGAAACCTGACAGAGTAAATTCAGTTTGTTGGCTTCCCACTGCAACACAGTTGCTTCTGATGTAATCAGCTACTTCAGATTCCACCCAGTTGACTTCTTTGGTGGTAAGGTGGACAATATTCTTGACAGTTACTCCTTGTAAGTGTGCGATGGCCCAGGGGATATGGTGGAAGATTTGGTGGACTCAGAGGGCTCTTTTGATAAGCCAGCTGGTGGTTGACAGTTCAGCAGCAAGGCCTTCTCGATCTCTTTCTTGAATCTTATTGTGGAGGCAGTGGCCGATTTTGTAGTCATGCCAGAGAGTCATCCGGTCAGTGGTGTCCTTGAGCTGCTGGGTCATAATGTACCAATAGTTGATGAAGTGTCCAAGGTCTTCAGTATAGAAGTTCAGATGGTCTGAGGTATTTGGATGCCAGATAGCCTGCTTGATGGCATTGAGGACAATGGTCTTAAGACTTGGCAAGGGGGTAGAATGGCAAGAAGTCTGGTTGGAATGGTGGGTAGGAGGCATTGTATGTAGAGTACTTGTTCTTTGGTAGTGGTTCTTGAGACTGAGGCTGGGTTCTTTAAATAATGTGGTCTTCATTTTGGCTTGGATTATCTTATCTCCTTTTGGTGCAATCACTTGATGGTTTAGGCTGGTCATAGGTTATCATGCCATAATGTCATCTGATCCTAGTGGTCACAGAGTACTCCGAATTCTGACATGGTCGATTGTAGACGTCACACCATATTTTTGACATCTGTGACCGAGTACAGAACAATGATTGGTAGTGTACCTCCAGAACAACCCAATACGTGCTTCGGGGCCAGCAAAGAATCGGCTGAAAAGATATGCCTTGGAATTTGGTTTAGATTTTGAAAAGGTAATGAGAGTATCACTTCGCTCAACGGAGCCGCCTTATTTCGAAGGATTAAACATATATCTAACATGCGCAATCACCTACTCCCTCACCAGGAGAATCCCAACCTGCGATCTTGGTATAGAGGATACATCACACCCGCAGAGATAACCTTGCACATTGCTGGAAGATGGCAAGGGGTATGAGGTATATGTGGACGCATCGCTTTCGAAAGGCTTGACGCCACTCCATAACGCCGTGCGTTGCGGCAGGGTGAAGGTGGTGTCCTTGCTCCTCGAGCTCCATGCCGACGTGAATAAGGCGACACAAGATGACGACGGTCTGACGGCACTGCACATTGCCGCGGAACATAACCATGCGGAGATCGCGACGTTGATCGGCGAGGCACACGCGAACGTGGAGGGAAGGAGCAAAAAGAATATGACGCCATTACACGTGGCCGCGAAGTTCGGGACAGAGGCGGCGGCCGCGATTGTCAAGCTGAACGCGACGACCGATCGCAAATGGACCCCGATGCACTGGGCTGCGTCTATAGGACACACGGACATGCTCCTGGAGATCGCGAGTGTCTCGGGGACCAACGTGAACATGAAGGATAAGGATGGGCGGACGCCCTTGCATTTGGCCGCAGACGCTGGGCGCAAGGAGACGATTGAGGTGCTCGTGATTTTGCATGCCGAAATCAACGCGAAGGACCTGAATTTCTTCACTCCCCTCGCTCTGGCCAAATGAAACATCGCATTAAGGCGGCGAAGGCTCTGAAGCAACTCGGGGGTGTTGGTCGCAGTTTTTGGGATACTTTCCGGGCACCGAATTATTGAATTAGATAATTGAACATTGTCCGAAAAATCGTGAGGTGTAGCTGTTATTTTGAATGTGTCCTCTTATTTGTAGTTGGTCATTTCCTGCAATGTATTTATCAAAATTATAGATATAACAGGAGTGTGATATAGAATATTTTGAATTATGAAATTCCTACTGGCATGGCCCCCGTCATTTCGCGAATTGTCCGAGCTAAAACACTGCACATTCTGATATTGATCCCTCATAGCGGAAGTACTCCGCGAGGGCGTGGACGATAAACTTGACGACAAAGACCCCGAAGTTTTATCAAGCACCAACGACATGACCTTGTCAAGAAAGCCAGCCGATCCGACAACCGGGATATCTGATTCGATTACTCTTCGACATGACAGGAAAGCCGACACCTCGGTATTCAGGAACATTCTTCTTCTAACCGCCTGTGGCCTTCTAATGATATTTTATTCTAATGCTTTATTATATTCGACAACGACAAGCCACTGTTGTGTTCCTTTATCGCAGATCTTATTTATATCTCCATACCCTAGACCGCACGTGGGTTAGATACCTGTCGACAAATCCCGCATACAGTTGTGCCATTAGAATTTACCAGAATACTTACTTACTGTCCGTCACGCCGCCTGCTGGTCGTTGTGACCCGACCACACCACAAAGGACACCGCAGTTGCAAAACTGCAAGTCGGTCGCGGCCGATACCAGCACAGGGTCCTGTTCCCAGAGGACATGGTCGCAACTCTCATTGAAGGTGGCAGCATTGCAAGCTCAGTAATACCTCCCCCGGCCCGTGGAGCGCCAATCTGTCACTCGTCTGATATCAACGTAAAAGGTTCTTTTTGAAAGGGGTTCGTCGTTGAGGAAAAATGCAGTTCAATTTACAATGATGGCAGTGTAGAAATCCCAACCGAATATGAAGAGGAAGAGCACAAAGGCAACGAAGCCGAAGAAGAGGCTGACATTGAGGACGTCGCACCTGCGGGGAGGATAAAAAGCGGAATGAGATAGATAGCAGCATGACGGATTAGCGTTGTATGTGTTTAAGTAAGGGATCGAAAAGTTTCGATTCAAAATGTCTCTCACTCCTAGTTCTTATATCCACCTTGAGAAACACGAGTGTGCAGTAGACGTATATGAGGTACACGTCCGTGATGACGGAGAGACAAGCAACTACAGCTACGAAATAGAAGTCTGTAAGACGCTGCTCATTGGGATGGTTCCTCTCCTGTTGCCTGAGGAGAGGAGGGAGGGTCAAAGAGGGAAGACGTATTAGTCCTCCTCACATTAGAATTTGTGAGAGAAATTGGACCAATTTTTTTCTTGCCTTAGTCTCTTCCAATCTCCCCTTTCTATCTCTTCTCATCCCTTTTTCCCAGAACCACACCAATCTCCAACATTCGGCCCATTCCAAACATACCACCTAAAATGGGACGCGCTCGCAAATACCTGCTCAATCCTCACCCATAACCACTTCTCTGGGAGCTGGTGCCAAATCGAATACCTCGATGGTTTGGGAGAGAGCGGGATGGCTGCTGGGGACGGGCGTTCGCCGGTTGCTTGCAAGGGGAGGACAGCACTGACGTCCATTGTATAACAGCTGGTCCGGGCGCGAGGCGTAACCGGTGACGACGTTTTGGGTCAACCAGCCTGGAGGTATCCACATTGATGAACAACTAGAATCCCGTGCGTAGCTAATTAGCGGCCTGGTACTACTTGTAGGCGCGGACAAGATATCGCTGTCGGAAAGTGCGCCAAAGATGAGGGAGAGCCATCGATGTGATATTTCTGGGTGCGAGTTATGTCCGTTTTGTAGTCGTAGTGCCTGTTATTTGAGGAATTAGTTTTCCTGCTAGCCTAATAATATAACGAAATGTATTCCTTTGTTTTCCAAGCTCTTATCTTCAAAAAA
>RQIL01006665.1:0-22386 GCA_003951145.1 Jimgerdemannia lactiflua
ATATAATTATCTCAGCAGAATAGCTAAGAAATTCTTGAATATCTTTAGATGAGTAATCTCTATATTAAGCTCAAGAAGTATTGTTTGAAGAAATAAAAATTGATTGTAACAGAATATTTATAGACTTAGTAAAGATTAAAATAGTTATATCTCAATAAGTATAATCAAAGAGTGTATTTATTACTATATATATTTTGACTATTACTACATACTGTGATGAGTATAATCAATAATATCAGAATATGAAGCATTAGTGACTGTTAAGATCAGATGATATAATGGTATGACAATCAAACAACCAACCTAATCCATCAAGTGACTATACTAAAAGAAGTAAAAATAATTTGAACTAAAATAAAGACTACATTATTTAAAGGACCTAGCCTCAGTCTCAGGAACTAGTACTAAAGAACAAGTATCCTATATATAATATCTCCCTCTCATTACTCCAACCAGACCTCCTGCTAATCTATCCCTTTGCTAAGCCTCAAGATCCTTATCTTTGATGCTATCAAGATGGCTATGTGGTGCCTGAATATCTCTGATCATTTGAACTTTTATACCAAAGACCTTAGACACTTTATTAACTACTGGTACATTATGACTCAGCAGCTCAAGGATACTATAGATTGGGTGACTCTCTGGTATAACTATGAAATTAACCACTACCTCCACAATGAAACCCAAGAAGATGACTGGAAAGACCACACTGCTGAACTGTTAACCACTAACAAGCTCATCAAGATAGCCCTTTATGTCTATCAAATCTTCCACTATATGTCCTGAGCTATAGTGCACTTATAAGATGTAATCATCAGAAACATTGTCCACCTTACTACTGAAGAAGTCAATTGAGTAGAAGCCAAAGTAGCTGATTATATTGGCAGAAACTGCATTACTGTGAGAAGTCAACAAACTGAGCCTACCCAACCAAGGACAATCACTAAGATTACTTCATGCATCTTATGGAAATATTCAAAGAACTACTCATTACTATTGAGATACTTGCTGGAGCTACCCCAACTACCCACCACTCTATCAGCTATACTTTGCATCTTATTATTTAGGAACCAAACCAAGAAGCCCAAGAAGTCTCTGTTTAGAAAGAAGAACCCCAAGATGCTGCCCCTGAAGCAGCCCTCTCTGATACTGAAACTGATGAGTCCTCCTCCTCAGAAGAAGAATAGTAAAGGATTTATTAGTCTTCTGTTCATATCCAAGCAGTACTAGGATTGGAGAATGTTGTCAAAGATGATTGGCTGCCATTCTACCCTCTTATCTCTTGGTCAGTACTCCCTCTCTTCAAAGAGTAGAATGATGAAGTCACAATCCAGCAAGATGATTCACTTGTCACTAACAAAGAGAACTATATCATTTAAAGTACAGATCAGCACCTCTCTGTCACTGACAAATATACCTATACTATATCTGACTAGTCAATATTCTTTGCCAGCAGTACTGTATAAAGATATTCCAGCCTTTTCTAATTTAGTTAGTCACTCCACCCCCACACAAGTGTATTATAGTTTAACCACATACATATAGCCACCCCCAAACATTTCTTGTCAGCAGTACAGAATCCCTAACCCTTATATCATTAGTATGACACTTCTTGTTACTGGCTAATCACTTAACCACTGAGCTATTGCTACTAGTAAGTCAATAACTTAACCACTGAGCTGTTGCTGCTGGCAAACCAATAATATAGCTAGCAGCCATCACTACTGGTAAACCAATAGCAATAACTTAGTCCTTGCTACTAGGGCATAGCAAACTTATATATAATAATCTAGAAGAAAGAGTGAATAAACCTCAGTCAATTGGATTGCAAAATAGTTTACAACCAACTTAAGTTTTGAGAACTTTGGGAAAAGATGCCAAGAGTCAAGGATAACTCTTATTCAAGACTGCCATCAAGAAAACCCCTACAGAAAACAATACTCAGCCACACATTTGAACTGTATACTCAAGATTCAAGTTAAGTAAGTCCATTGGTTTAACAATCAACTTAAGTTCTGAAAGATAAGAGAAGTTAAGTGTAAGAACTTTGGGAAAAGACTCAAGCACCACCACATATGTAATGGAAACTACTATATATTTAAACCCCCCCCCACATTTGGACTGTACATTCAAGATTCAAGATTCAAGACCATAAACCCCCAGGAAACTCAGCCAAGGAACTCAAGAATATCCCACATAGGATACAAGACTGCCAGGAAAGCCATAACAGTCACCATTCTGCTACCTTTGAGTTAACAAGCAACTGAACATATGCTGCAAACAATTCTCCCACTATATCTTGAACTGCCAAACTCAAAGAATTACCAACCAACCAACTATTATGTCAATTACTGTAATGGTTCTGGTTTCTTAAATGAGGAAGTGACTTGTTTCTAAATGCTCAAAATAGCTAAAAGAGTTATTAAGAGTTCAGGAAGATCTTGTTAATTTTGGGAAAAAATATTCTGAGCTTTATTTGAGAGAATAGAGAGGATATTTATACAAGATCTGAAAGAAAGATCCAGAAGGATCTGAGTAATCAATGGAAATGCCAAGAGGAAGGTTCTTGGCAATGATGACAAATAAAGATATGCAATGTTCCATAAAGTTTCATAACTAGCTAAGACTGGAATAGAAGTGGCAAGAATGTTCTAGCTATGGCTTAGTGCCAAGGAAGGATTTCTAATCATTTGGAGGTACTGGAAGGTTATGGAAAGTACTAGAAAGACAAAGAAAAAGAAATAAACTATGCTAAAATATTACATCTCCTCTTCCTTAAGAATCAATGTCCTCATTGAATTTGGATGGTAACATAAGAAAATATAACCAAAAGGAAATACAAATAAAATATATTGGCTCATTGGCAAGGACCAGCCATCCTTATATAAGGTGAGGGCCAAAGTATCATCTTGATTAGATGAGAACTGATTTGAACCTCGTTAGTTGCAGGGTTTACAGAGTTCTTCTATGGGTCTTGTTGCTGATGCTGTATCCCTTAGAGTGCCCTGATGTATAATGTACCTGATCAGTACAGTATGTCATCTACTATCCAAGGGGAGAACCTCATGGGCAGTCAATGAGTTTCTCTTTACTCGAACTCTTGAATGAGGTTTTAGGAGTTCTTGAGATTGGTGGTGGGTTCCCAGATAGTATCATATTCGGGATAGCCCATCTACTTGACTAGGTATTCTGTATAATGGTATTGGACTCATTTGTCTAAGATTTTCTCGACTTCGTACTCAATGTGGTCTTCAACCATAACTGGTGCTGAGGGTGTCAGAATTTGGCCAGGGTAAGGGAGTGACTGGTTCCAGGCCTTGAGTTGTGATATATGGAATATTGGATATATATGCATGGTTGATGGTAGACTGAGACAGTAGGAGTAGGTAGAGACTTGCTCGGTGATCTCGAAGGGTCCAAGGTACTTGGGTTGGAATTTGGCTGACTGGTGGTTGACTCGGGATTAAGCCTTGATGTTGTCGGCTTTGAGTAGAACCATATCTCTAATAGAGTAGGTGACATCACATTGTTTCTTATCTGCATACTTAGCTTGATGTTGTTGAGCCTTTTGCAGATTTGTATTAGCGATCTTGAGAAGGGAATCCATTTTGTCAATAAGGTTCTGAGTGGTGGGGACTTGTGTGTGACTGGATTGCTGGAATGAGACTAGGCTTGCAGGGGTCTCAGGATTTTGACTGTGTAGTAGCTGAAAAGGGGAAAGACCAGTAGATGATTGGACTGTATTATTGTAGGTGAACTTGGCATAGATCAGGTAGTGGTCCCAATCATCTTGCTCATAGGACACATAGTTTCTGAGCATTTATTCAAGTATTCTGTTCATTTGCTCAGTTTGTCCATCAGTTTGAGGGTGGAAGGCAGTGGATATAGCAATTTGAGTTCCAAGAGTCTTGAGGAGTACTTGTCAGAAGTGACTTGTGAATTTGGGGTCACTGTTGCTGACAATTACTTGGAGAAGTCCATATTGGCAGAAGATGGACTTGAAGAAGATTCTAGCAATTTCAGGGGCAGTGGCATTAGTTGTGGTTGGCTCGGCAATTGTGAACTTGATCAGGCAGTCCACAAATACAATGATGGCATCATAGCCTGATTTGGTTCATGGGAGTTGTACAATGAAGTCCATTGTGACTTGCTCGAACTTCTTGGTCAGAATTGGCAAGGGTTGCAGAAGACCAGCAGGTGTTTAGTTACTTGACTTGTTTCTTTGGCAAATATTGCAGCTTTGAACATACTCTTTGATTTCCTTAAGCATATTGGGCCAGTAGTAGTCTTGTTGAATATTCTTGATGGTCTTCTCGGTTCCAAGGTGACCAGCTAGAGGGGAGTCATGATGTTCATGAAGAATCTTGTATCATAGCTCAGGGTTGGCGGGAATATAGACCTTGTCTTGATAGTACATGAGGTTGTCCTTGAAGGTGTACTTTTCTTTGAATTCCTTGGTATCTTTTTGTAGAACCAGAGAGTCTTGTTTGTATGCCATCTTGATCTGGTTAAGGAATTCAGATGCCACAGTGACTTGTAAAATGGCAGCAAGGTCAGGTCTTCTTGAGAGTGTATCTGGTACAACCAGGGTTTTGCCAGGCTTGTAGATGATGTTCAGGGTGAAGGTCTGAAGTAACTGACTCCACTTGGCTTGTTGATGGAAAAGAGTTGGTTGGGTGTTGATGTACTGAAGGGACCTGTGATCAGTGATCACATCAAACTCAACTTCTTCTAGATAGTGTCGCCAGATCTTGAGGACATAAATGATTGCCAGGAGTTCCTTTTTATGGGTTGCTAGCTTTTGTTCTGCAGAAGACAATTTCCTTGACTTAAAAGCAATGGGTCTGTGTCCTTGTCCATCATCTTGAGAGATAACTGCACCAATTGCGAAGTTGGATGCATTAGTAGTAACAGTGAACTTCGAGTTCGAGTCCATGTTTCTAAGAACAGGTGCATGGGTCAGGCAGTTCTTGAGTTCTTGGAAAGCTTGTTAACAGAAGGTATCCCAGATGTAGAGAACATAGAGGTCAGAGTTGGATTCCTTTTGCAGGAGGTTTATCAAAGATTCTGCTATTCCAGAGAAGTTCTTGACAAATTAGTGGTAGTATCCAGCCAGACTAAGAAAGGACCTAAGTTTGGTGAGACTTACTGGTACAGGCCACTGTTCAATGGCTTGTATCTTCCTTGGGTGTACTTGAATTCCTTTGGCTGATACAATGTGTCCAAGGTATTTGACTTGATCTTTGAAGAACTTATACTTCTTGAGCTTTGTGTAAAGCTTGTGTTCATGGAGGATCTTGAGGACTTGTTCGATGTGCTTGAGGTGTTCTTTTTTGGTTCTGCTGAAGATCAGGATATCATCAATGTACACGAGTATAAAGATATAGAGCTAATCCTTGAGGACAGTCTGCATGAGATCTTGAAAGGTTGCTGGTGCATTGGTGAGACCAAAGGCCATGACTAGAAATTCATAAATGGTGTCATGAAGGCAGTCTTGGGTATGTCTTCTGGCTTGATTCGAATTTGGTGATACCCAGAGATAAGGTCAATCTTGGTGAAGTATTTGGCATTCTTGAGAGCATCAAAGATTTGATCTATGAGTAGTAGTGGGTAATGATTCTTGATGGTGATCTTGTTGAGTGCACAGTAGTCTATGCATATTCATAAGGTATCATCCTTCTTCTTGACAAACAGGACTGGGGAGTCAAAGGGTGACTTGCTTGGCTGAATGGCTCCTTGTTCAATGAGTTGATTGAGTTCCTTCTTGACTACTTCAATTTCAAGTAGTGACATGCAGTACATCTTCTTCTTGGGTATGGCCGCATCAGACACCAACTTGATTTTGTGGTCATGGTCTCTTGAAGGTGGTAGACCAGGTAGTTTGTCTGGGAAGATATCCTTGTACTTGTTCAGTAGTAGCTTGATACTTTCACTGATTGATAGCTTCTTGTCTTCTTTCTTTGGTCAGATCAGTGCAACAAAGGCACAGGTAGCTTTCTTTAAAGTCTTCTTGAACTGGATTGCCAAAAGGGTGGTAATTGGGGTTTTCATCAGAGTCTTGTTGGGCTCAATGGTAATGTTGACTCCATCTTGAATCAGGGTAACTTCATTCTTGGTCCAATTGATGTGTGGGTTGTGTTGTATAAGCCAGGGTTTGCCTAAGATCAGGTCATGATCTCCTAGAAGTGCCACTTCAAAATCTAAACATTCCCAGTACTTCTGAATCTTGAGGGGAAGTTTAGTGGCAATTGAGTCAATTGGCAGAGTGGTGCCATCAGCAGTGACAACTCCACCATTCTTGCCAGCTGGCTTGGTGAGAATCTTGAACTTGTCAATGAGGTTCTTGTTGATGAAGTTCCCAACAGCTCTGCTGTCTATGAGAACATCTAGTTCTTGACCTTTGACTAGACCTTTGAAGATGAGCATTGAGTTGGCTCAGTTCTTGGCTATGCTAGCAACTTGATCAGTGCTGCCAAAGCCTTTCTGATCTTGCTTAGTTGGAGATAACTTGGTGACTTCCTTGATGATAGGCAGGGTGGCTTGCTCCAGAATGAGCTGTGCAATTCTGTCGCCTTCATTGACAGTATAAGGTTGGTCCTTGTGGTTGACTAGTAGGACTTGCATTTCTCCTCGAAAGTCAGGGTCAATGACTCCAGTGCCAATATCCAGTGAGTGCTTGATACTGAGGCCAGATCTTGGTGCAATTCTTGCATAATGTTCCTTGGGTATTTCGACTGTAAGGCCAGTTGGAATGAGCCTTCTTTCGTGGGTAGGAATAGTGACTTGTTGTACAGCTTGAAGGTCTAAACCAATGGCTCCTTCTGACTGTGTTTGAGGAATCTGGGCCTTGGGGTTGACTCGCATGAAATTGAGTATAACTTCTTGTTTGACTTGTTGACCTTGAGTGTCTTTGGACAGGACCAGGATATTCTTGGGTTCGGTAGTCTTCTTGGGACATTTTGTAGTAATGTGGCCAGGCTGTTGGCAAAAGTAGCAGGCTCTAGCCTTCTTGAGGTGCTCCTTTTCCTTGGGTGTAAGCTTGTTCTTCTTGTTCTTGTCGATGGTATCTAGATCCATGAGGGCAGGTCCAACAGTTCTGACTTTGGTTTCCTCCCTTCTGGGGTTATTGTTGAATGGTGGTCTCTTCTGCTCGAAGTGGTTGCAATAGGTGATGATGTTGAACCTATCAGCAATTTTCATTGCAGTTTCTAGGTCTTTGGGTTCTTCAAGTTCTACATGAACTTGGGTTTGTCCTTTGAGACCTCAGATGTACTTGTCGACCTTCTCATCTTCAGTGACATGAGGTAACTCCAGTAGGATAGATAGGAATTGTACATTGTATGCCTGCACAGACTTAAGTTGTTTGACATTTGCCAGGCAGTCTCGCACAACCTTGGTGCTGTTGACAGGCTTGAATTGGCCTTGAATAGCATCTGAGAATTTGCCTCAGACCTTGATTCGGCCTGAAAATCTTGTGTTCTGAATATGATTTCACCACCAGATTGCAGTATTCCCTTGGAGGAGTGTGGCAGCAAATTGGACTAGTACTGCATTTTCCAAATTGGTCAGTTCTCCATACTGCTCCAATTGGAAAAGCCAAGCATCAGTAGACAGTCCTCCTCTTTGGCCATCAAAGGTGTTGGGCTTCTGAGGCTTGATGGTGACTGCTGTTGGAGATAGCACTGTGGGTGCAGATGTAGATGTAGGAGCTTTGCCCTACTTCTTGTTTAGGCATTCTTAAAGTTGGGAAATCTGAGCCAGTGCAGTGTGCAGCAGGCTTTCTAGAGTCCCAGATGACTGAGTCAGAATTGGTTGTTCCTCCTCTTCTTCTTGCTAAATGTAGGGTGTGTTCTGTGGGACATAGTTGTTGTAAGGGGTATTGCCCCAGTCATTGGCATCCATAGACATGGTGTTGTGACAGGTTCTTGAGAGGTTTCTTGTTTAGGCAAGGTGTAACTTAACTGCTGCTACCAAGTGTAATGGTTCTGGTTTCTTAAATGAGGAAGCAACTTGTTTCTAAGTACTCAAAATAGCTCGAAGAGTTATTAAGAGTTCAGAAAGATCTTGTAGATTCTGGGAGAAAATATTCTGAGCTTTATTTGAGAGAACAGAGAGGATATTTATACAAGATCTGAAAGAAGGATCCAGAAGGATCTGAGTAATCAATGGAAATGCCAAGAGGAAGGTTCTTGGCAATGATGACAAATAAAGATCTGCAATATTCCATGAAGTTCCATAACTAGCTAAGACTGGAACAGAAGTGACAAGAATGTTCTAGCTGTGGCTTAGTGCCAAGGAAGGATTTCTAATCATTTAGAAGGTACTGGAAGGTTACAGAAAGTACTGGAAAGATAAAGAAAAAGAAATAAACTATACTAAAATGTTACAATCACCCCACTATATTAATCAACCCACAGTCACATATTGAGCCTATGAACCCAAGTAATCACTGCCAGGAATGTCCTTTAAGTATGATTGAGCTATTGACAACTGAATAATCAAGCCATCAACCCAAATTCCCATCAATATTATTGACCTTCTAACCTCATCACCTGTACTTAACCTTTTGATATATGTTTAAAATGATTATCATATAACCCCAGACTTGAAAAGATCTTATAGACCACACTTCACCAAGTGGCACATTGAGCTATACTTGAAGCATTAGAAATACAAATCACATGCCACATTTTGGGGGCTCAACTGGGAATAGTTTTCTTAAAGACTTGACTATTTGGCTCAAGAACTCAGCAGCCATCTATAGTGGAGAATTTAGGAGGACCTCACCAATAACAAGTTTAGGGCCAGCAATGGCCCTCTTCAGCAGAAAAGAAGGCCCATACCATTATCAGGACTGCAGCCAGAACTCTGTTCAGAAACAGCAGCCAGAAAACTGAATCAGAGGAGAGAAGTGACCCAGATTATGACTTGATCTCAAGAGAAAAGAAACAACTCAGAGGATAATCAGAACCCCTTTAGCTTCAAGATCTAGACCAAGAAGAAGATCTTCCTGAGAAATACCAGACCCAAATCTATAGAAAGAACTCAGACAGAAGTGACTATATTACTACAGTCATCAACTGAGCTACTCCACTAGACCTAGTATACTTTGAAACATCAGAAAGAGAGAAAGACTACCATCTATATAACTCAGGAGACAAGTTCAATCTATACCACTATACAGACAGTAATACAGACTTCCAGCAAGATGAATAAAACCTTACTGCTTTACAATAGTAAGGGGCAGATAAATCTAATATCAGTTATATCAGTCTACTTGTACCTCCAATTATCTGAGCTTCAGTGTCTTGGTCACTTACCCCCCACCACTATCCACAAGGAATAAGAAACACCAGCCCTCCTAGGGTCCCAGTATTCATCAGCCACCACCAGTCAATTAGGAGATCACTACCTTCAAGAACTACTACCCCAGGCTTTAGTTAGAAGAGCAAGATCTTCTATACCACTGAGACACCACTCTCTACCAGTGCCCCCTGTACATCAAGTACCTTCACCATCTCTACAAGGACTATTAAGGAACACTACTTCTGAACCAAACTCAGACAGTGAAGAAAGTGAAGACAAGCCAGACATGAGCTACCTCCAGAAGTTCTATGGAGCAGACAGTGAAGACATTGAAGAGTTTATTAGAGAAATTGAGGTACAAGCAGCCATCAAGCAATAGAATGTCCAGAGGAAGCTTAGGATTGTAGAGTCACTTTTGAGGGGCCCAGCTCTCTAGAGATATAACTAAGCCAAATAAAATAGAAGAGAAATCCACAGAGAAGAACAAAATGCCCACCTTGCACTAAATTCAAATTACATACCAAGATACAACATCCATAATGAATGGCTCTGCACTCAGTTCAATGGTCTCAAGTAACAATAAGAAGTATAAGAAGCTTTAATCTACATAAGTCAAACTATTAATAAAACCTCAAAGAGCTTCTATCATCAGATTCAACTCAAATAATCAAAGCAAACTTGTAGCCCATGGTTCAACTGGCACTAGCTTCTACTATCTTCCTCAATGGCCTATATCTAGAACTCTGAAGACAAGTCATTAGAATGAGTTATCGAAGGATTGAGCAGTAAGTCACTGGAGTATAAAAATATTGGGAAGCAGACTATAGACCAGCCCAGAAAGTGCAAGAACATCATTAACCAACCAGAGTTGAGGCCTGAGGACCTGAGGAACTATGGTAGAACAAAAGAATGCCTACCTCAGAGCCCAGATTACCACTTATAAGAACAGGTCCCCTTCCTTGACTCAAACTCAATTCAGATAATAATAATAGCAGCAGCCACCATCGAGAGCTCAAGAGGACCCTATGGCCATGCTCACCAAACAAATGAAAGACCTAGCCATCACTATAGTACAGCTGAAGAATCAAGGCAGAAAATAACAAGACTATTATTGTGATAACAGACCAGACTACCAATAAATAGGAGTTCTTTTCAGGCACTGTCAGCTAGAACTGCAGGCCCCTCTACAACAAGTTCTTATGGCCCTACTTTGTTTCAACTATGAAGATCAAGACCACATCCAAAGGTTCTGCCCAAAGAAGCAAGCTACCCAGTCCAATGACAGAAATGTCAATCTCATTCAAGTGGATGAAGAGATACAGGAAATGAAAGAAAAAGCAGCCTGAATTCATGACTAAGATGATACCTATCCATACTATGAAGCCTTCCCTTCTAAGATAACTTGGGATGCCACTCCAGCACAGACTAGAGGATGAGGAAGACCTCCATCCTGCCACCATTGCTAGTGATGGTATCCACAGGCAAGCACCCAAGACATGGGCATTCCTCCTTGGACACTCCTCAGGAAAATAACAAGTGAGTTAGAAGAGACACCCCTGAGCCTGAGGCTGGACCATCAAGAGCATTAAGGACTACTTCTCTGTCTGATCTCAAGTAATATAAGTATATAAGTGTAGAATCCTCAGCAGATGAGATGCTCATCAGGAATGAGAGACCTCACCTCCAAGAAACTAGACATCAGAGGAGCAGGAAACCCCATGCAGCAGCCTCACTTTGGGAACAAATCTGCCAACAGAATACAGGACTCACTGTCAAGCAAGTCCTTAAGAATGCCCTAGAAGTTAGGTGAAGATTTCTGAAGGAAATCAAGGAAGATACTAAGAGGCTTTCTGTTCAAGGACTATATATACAAGAGCCTAGCACTATCCACATGGTGTACAAAAATCAATATCAAGAACATCAATCCACAAGACTCATGAATAGAAAAGTATATGGAGAAAATATCTGAATCCTCATTGATACCAGAGCAGTAGTCTGTATTATCACTCAGAGAATATTGGAGAGAATCAGGTGGGGAATTGATAAAGGAACAAAGGCAAGAGTCATTATGGCAGATGGATCAGCATCCACTCCCCTTGGACTTATACAAGACATCCCCATTCAAGTAGAGAATGCATGCCTCAATATACCTCAAGCTTTTGTGACCCCTGTGACCTCCTATGATCTGATCTTGGGAACAGACTGGCTATACTGAGTTGGAGCAAATGTAGACATCAAGAGGCAACTCCTAGTTTTCTCCATTCATAGACAGAAGCACAAAGTGCCAATCAAGTTAAGAGGATCATCAAGGAAAGTGAGCCAAGCTTCAGAGATGGAATAGTAAGAATATAGTAACCTTTTACCACAATAGAAGATGAAAGTGAAGTCAATTTCCTACAAGAGCTGGGAAGTGACTTCAATGCCCCTGGAGATCAAGATAGTGAACCAGAAGAACCTTTTATTGGAGTCATTGACATCAAAGGTCTAGAAGCAAGTATTGATAAAGCCAATAATGAAAGAGCAGTACTTGAGTTTGCAGGACCATCCACATAACTGCTACTCCTGTGGTAGAAAATTGAATCATACAAGCCTTCTGCCTAGGCATATGCAAGCACTATAACTGCTTCTACTCACCAAAAGATAACTGCAGCAACTGCTGAACTCTGGATCTCAAGAAGGTTTCAATGCTAACAATTGAAGATAGGGATGAATTGAAATTAGCACTAGTCCTCAGTTGAGCACAACCCCCAACACCAAAGACCTTCAAGAAGACCTACCAAGAACAATAAAAGGTTCTTTCTTATTAACCCATGGAGACCCTCACAATTAAAAGAGATAACAATAGTTTCTATACCATTACTCAAGCCCTCCAGATCACTCTGCCCATCTATGCCAAGTATTGGAAGAGATACCCTACTAGCAAGAAAGTCAAGGAGTGAAATGAAGGCTTTGTCAAAAAAGAACATTGTGATTGTGAAAAGACCTTTATCTGTTATTGGTGTGAACATCAAAGTATTCACCTTAGCAAGAATGTCCACAAGAGCTAAGTCAAGAGAAAGGACCCCACTCTGCAAGAACCTTGAATTTGCTGGGTCTGTCAAAAATTCAAAAAGATCAATCATGAAGGAGACTGCAAGGCCAAGATCAAGACTACTATCTGGAACCTACCATTGGAAGTTCTTGCTATCATTCATTGGTATTGCCATCTGCATCAAGGTAAATAAAGAATTAATCTTGCCTTCATTCTTATAGAAGCCATGGACTCCTTGGAAGGATTGGATTCAACTATATGAGAAACCTAAATATAGGAGCATACTGGCCATTCTTCAAACCAGAGTGAATGGAGTTCTTACCTGCAATCACAGTCACTGGAGTACTATTCCTCAAGACTCAACCAGTTATCTAAGTCAAGCTGCTCTCACTTGAGCACAGCCCCCTCTTGTACAAATGAAAGGATCAGTTGGATATAATCTCTGTCTCCCCTATTAGGTAACAATTTGACCCAGAAGTACCAAGACCTTCAACCTTCAAATTACACTCACTATACTACCAGGACTCTATGGACAACTGGCATTGAGATCATCCTTGGCAGTCAAAGAAATCACCATTGAAGGAGAAGTCATTAACTAGAACTATTGAGATCCCCTGAAGGTCATTATTCATAACACTGAAAGGAATTACCAATTTTTCAGTCTCTTGAAGGCCATCTGTCAAATCCTCTTTATCAAGACTTTGCAGCCTACCATTCAAGAGGTGGAGCAACTAGACAGCACCAAGAGAGGACAAGGAGGCTTTGGGAGCACCAATAGAGACCACCTGGTACCACCCATCGAAGTTCACTTAGTCAGAGTAGCCCAGTTCAGACAAATGAGACCCCATATCTGTCACTCCATCCAAGCAAGAGAAGATGTTATCCTACAGCCTTACTAGCAAAGAGGCCTCAATGTGCACCTCCCAGTAGAAGCCAATAATCTAATATTTGAGCCATTACTGGAGTTTCGGAAAAAGTATTACCTACTCTTGGCTTAAGAATGAATTCATGACCAGATGTCACTAATCTACATCCCTATCAGAAACATGGACTTCAAGGTAATTACTATCTCTAAAGAAACAATACTGGAATATTTCAAATCACTGATAGACACTTATGAGAAAGTTTTTGAGTTTCTGGGAAATAGCAAGTCCTCTCTGGTGAGACCGATGGTACCAGGGAGGAAGACTCAGCAAATTCAGCAATCAAAGCCATCAACATTAAGGCAACTCTGACCAAGGACCAGCAACAACAAATACAGGAGTTGATAGAAGAATATAAGGATATATTTACCATCATATATAATAACTTTCCACCATACCAATATAGAGAGTACCCTATATATACCAAAGATATGAAACTAATCTGCCAATATTCCTATCAAATACCATACCACCTGATCGAATTTGAACAACAATATATAGATGAAATGTTATGAAATGGAGTTATCAGCCCCTCATCAAGCCCCTGGGCTTTATCAGCAATCATTGTACCAAAGAAAGAAGAATGGAGATTAGTTGTAGACTTCAGAAAACTCAACAAAGTCATTATAGAAGATGCCTACCCACTCTCAAAAATTGATGACCTCCTCAATGCCCTTGGAAAAGCCAAGTACATGACTACTACTAACCAGTTCCAAGGATTTCAAGTAATATCCATTGCTAAGGAAGATATCTATAAGATGGCCTTTATCACTAGATGAGGATAGTATGAACATCTTTGAATACCATTTGGACTCTATAATACACCTATCTCATTCCAACAAATGATGAACTATATCTATTAGGATGTTATCAAAAGAAATGTGCTAGTCTATATAGATGATGTAATCATCTACTCCAAGACATTTGAGCAATACTTGCAAGACCTCTGTGAAGTATTCAATACCATCTGAAGCTTAGGACTCAGACTTAACACCAAGAAGTACTTCTTTCGAAAACATCAAGTTGAATATCTGGGATATATTGTTTCAGCCCAAGGCACACATACTGACCCCTGCAAGGTGGAGAAGGTCAAGAACTATCCAAACCCCATCTCAGCAAAGAAGACCCTATCTTTTCTCATATTAGCATCCTACTACTGGTGATTTATTCCAAGATTCTCAGAGAAGACAGCACCTCTCCAAGATATTTCCAAGAAGGACCAACTATTCTATTAGATAGAAGACCAGCAGAAGTCTTTTGATCTGCTCAAGAAGGCCCTCACTAAAGCCCCTGTTCTGGTGTGACCAGATTTCAACAAACTCTTTATCCCAGCAACCAATGCCTCAGCCCTAGAACTTGATTCAATTCTGTCCCAGCAAGATAACCACAAGAAGGAGTATATTATTGAAAATGCTAGCAAGGCCACAAATGAATCTCAGGTGAACTACAGAGCCACCAAGTTGAAATGCCTAGCAGTAGTATAGAAAGTAGACCACTTCCAACACTATCTCTTAGGAAAGAGATTTGCCCTCATCATAGACTATCAAGCACTACAATAGTTGTTCAACAAGTCAGAGCCTTCAGGAATCTTTACTAGATGGATCATATCCTTACAGGAATACCAGTTCACTATTGTCTACAAGAAAGGTGTCAAGAACTCCAATATCAATACTCTGTCAAGAATCCCCTGAACTCAATAAGAAGAGAAAGAGTCCCTATAAGAGAAGGCTGCTTTCTGCTCACCCAAATGAATCAAGAACTACACCTTGCCCATACCTGGAGTCTGTACCATAGGAGCTTCAAGAAAGGAATCCAGCCAGCCCATAAGCTGTTCATCCAGAGGAACTTTAAGAAATTTCAAGAAAGTGATGGCAAACTTTGGAGAGTTGAAAGAGATTGATATATCTAAGTTCCAAGAGAAGACAAAGTATCAAAAATCCTGATAACAAATCATGACCAGAATGCATACTGAGTAATTGAAGCCACCATTGCAAGAATCAAGAAGTAATACTGGTGGTCTAAGATGAGGAAACAAATTTCAACACATATCCAACAATGTGATATCTGCCAAAGATACTAACAGAAATCTACTGACAGAGTACCATTAATACTAATCACTGCATCAGCTGGTGCCTTTCAAAGACTAGGAATGGATATCATTGGACCCCTACTAATAACTAGCTGAGAAAAATACTATATTCTCACCATCAAAGACTACCTGATAAAATGGCCTGAAATCTTTGCCATAGAGACTGTCAATGTCCAGACAATCATTGGAATCCTATATGATGAGATTTTCAGTCACCACAGTGTCTCTCAGGAAATCAGCACAGATTAAGGTAGAGAATTTATCAATAAAGCCATGAAGACCTTTATAAGCAACTTTAAGATCAAGCTATATATAACTGATAATGGCTTACAATTCACAGACAAATGGACTTACAGAATGAATGAACCAGACCATCAAGTGAGGTCTCAGTAGAACCAGAGATCAATTGAACTGAGATATCTACCTGCTAGCAATCCTATTCAGCATTCATATCTCCAAGGTGACTGCTACCCAACAGACTTCTTTCTATCTGGTGTATGGCTGAGAAGCTCAAGACCCTGAGGAACTGATCCAGCTGAATTTGACAAAATGAGTTACAGAAGAAAATCACCCAAGCCCAGGAATGATAAAAGAAGTACTATGATCATAAGGCTGATTTGGAGCCCCTGCTTATCAGACAGTAAGTCTTAGTATACTATACTATCATAAAAGGAAACTGGAGTGCTAAACTCAAACTGAAATAGAAAGGACCTTATCTCATTCACTAAGTCTTCATAAACTATACCTAATAACTCAAGACTATAAATAGAGCTATACTTAAGACCAAGATACACTGCAACCACATCAGACCCTACTACTTGAAGAAAATAAAACACATTTTCCAATCCCTATATTGACTTCCTTGAATTGTCAACGACATATAGTAATAACTAGTGCCTTAAGTATTAGAAGTTTACTCTGAGACCCTGGAACCAGCAGGACATCTAGTGGACCAAAGTATACTGAAATGAAGCTACTAGCTGGGTTTGAATCTCTCCCAGATTGTTAGTCCAGTAATAGGCCCTCTGCCCTATACAAGGATGGCTAGTCTCTGCCAATATACTGATAACTTATTCCCTGGAGAAATTCAAGACCCTATAATCTCTATGTTATCCTCACTGCCAAGGATAGCTCTAATTTTATTAGAAGCAAATGTGATGAGCACAATAGACAATATCAGAATACAGAGAGCATCAGTGATTGCTAGGATCAGATGACATAATGGCATGACAATCAAATGACCAACTTAATTCATCAAGTAACTATACCAAAAGGAGCAAAGATAATCTGAGCCAAAATGAAGACTATATTATTTAAAGGACCTAGCCTCAGCCTCAGGAATCAGTATCAAAGAACAATTATTCTATATACAATACCTCTCTCTTGCTGCTCCAATCAGACCTCCCATCAATCTACCTCTTTGTCAAGCTTCAAGACTCTTGTCTTTAATGCTATTAAGATAGCTATCTGGCACCTGGATATCTCTGACCATCTGAACTTTTATACTGAAGATCTTGGACACTTCATCAACTACTAGTACATCATGACTCAGCAGCTCAAGGACACCACAGATCAGATGACTCTCTGGCATGACTATGAAATTGGCCACTACCTCTGCAATGAAACCTAAGAAGATGACTGGGAAGACCTTGCTATCAAACTATTAACCACTAACTGGCTGATCAAAAGAGTTCTTCTTGTCTACTAAATCTTCTGCCATGTATTCTGGGCTATAGTGCACTTGTAAGAAGTAACTATCAGAAATATTGTCTGCCTTACTACTGAAGAAGCCAATTGGGTAGAAGCCAAAGTAGCCAATTATATTGGTAGTAACTACATCACTATGGAAAGTTAACAAACTGAGCCCACCCAACTAGGTTTCCATACTATGCCTCTCTGGGACATCCACCAAGGTTATCTTATAAGCCTTATGGAAATATTCGAAGGACTGCCCATTACTATTAAGGCACCTGCCAGAGCTACTCCAACTACTGACTACCCTGTCAGCTATACTTCACATCATATTATTTGGGAACTGAACCAAGAAGCCTAAGAAGTCCCTGTTTAAGAAGAAGAATCCCAAGACTCTATCTCTGAAGCAGTCCTCTCTGATACTGAAACTGACAAGTCCTCAGAAGAAGAAGAAGAACAGTGAAGAATTTATCAGTCTTCTGTCCACATCCAAGCAGTACAAGGATTGGAGAATATTGTTGAAGATAATTGGCTGCCATTCTACCCTCTTATCTCTTGGCTGGTGCTCTCTCTCTTTGAAGAGTAGAATGATGAAGTCACAATCCAGCAAGATGATTCACTTATTACTGACAAAGAGTACTATACCATTTAAAGTACAGATCAGCACCTCTTTATTGCTGACAAATACACCTATACTATATCTGGCTAACAAACATTCTTCACCAGTGGCACTACACAAAGGTGTTCTAGCCTTTTCCAATTTAGTTAGTCACCCCACCCACACACAAGTGGGTTATAGTTTAACTATATACAGATAGCTATCCCTAAACATTTCTTATCAGTGGCGCAGAAACTCTAACTCTCATATCATTAGTACAATACTCCTCACTATCAGTAAGCCAATAACTTAACCACCAAGCTGTTGCTACTGGCAAGGCAATAACCTAACCACCAAGCTGTTGCTGCTTGCAAGCTAATAACTTAACCACCAAGCTATTGCTGCTGGCAAGCCAATAGCATAGCTAGCAGCCATCACCACCAGCAAACCAATAGCAATAACTTAGTCCTTGCCACTAGGATATAGTAAACTTATATATAATAACTCAAAAGAAAGAGTGAATTAATCTCAGTCAATTGGATTGCAAAGTAGTTCACAACTAACTTAAGTTTTGAGAACTTTGGGGAAAGACTCCAAGAGCAAAGGATAACTCTTGTTCAAGACCACCACCAAGAAAACCTCTATGGAAAATAAACTCAGCTACACATTTAAACTATATACTCAAGATTCAAGTCAAGCAAGTCCATTGATTTAACAACTAACTTAAGTTCTGAAAGATAAGAGAAGTTGAGTGTAAGAACTTTGAGAAAAGACTCAACTGCTGCCATGTAATGGAAACTGCTGCACATTTGGACCCCTCTCCTGCATTTGGACCATGCATTTAAGATTCAAGATTCAAGACCATGGACCTCCAGGAAACCCAGCCAAAAAACCCAAAAATATCTTGCATAGAATACAAGACTGCCAGGAAAGCCAGAACAGCCACTATTCTACTACTCTCAAGTTAACAAGTAATCAAACATATGCTGTAAATAATTCTCCCACTGTGCCTCGAACTGCCAAACTCAAAGAATTACCAACTGACCAACCATCACATTAACTGCCCTGCTATGTTAATTGACCCACAGTTGTATATTGAGTCTACAAACCCAAGTAATCACTATCAGAAATACCCTTTAAGTACAATTGAGCCATCAACCACTGAATAATCAAGAATTCCCATCAATATTATCAATCTTCTGACCTCATCACCCACATTCACCCTTTTGATATATATTTCAAATGATCATCATGTGACCCCAGACTTGAAAAGACCTCGAATAATACCTATAATTTGGAGACTGTGCTTCACCAAGTGGCACATTGAGCTGTGCTTGAAGCATTAGACATATAAATCACATGTCACAATATACTTTCATTACCACTATATATATTATCAGCTATGACTATATACATGTACATTTTGACTAAGGCCACATATATATCTCTCTACAGAACCACAATAACAATCAATATGTACTCAAGGTCTCTGAAAAAATACACAGTAACTTTGCATGATTGCACTTATAATCTGCTGGTTGTACTATATACCAGCAATAATAAGTCCTTCAATATGTCTACAAGTCAGTCTGGTGGCAATCTATATAGTAGATATAGAAGATATTTGCTCAATGATCAGCACCTCATCTACTGTATCAATTGTAATACTTTTGTATACTGAGTTTGTAGTAGAATGTGAGCTTCTATATAGATATATAGACCATCTCACTATTCTTCTAAAAAAAACAAGAGGCTGTCATAATAATGCCAGCTGAATATACCTCATTTAGTCTGTCCATGTTCTTGCTGTTGCTGCCACCACCACTGCCTGCATTCTTGCTGTCCTCTCTATTAAGCCTCTGTGAGAAACTACTGGCTGTCCACCTCTCACACTTAAGGATGCCAGTGATGCTGCCACTTCTGCCACTTCATTATAATCCCCTTTATTGACATCCTCTCTGTTTCTGTCCCTTGTATCCATACTGTCATCTCTATTGCCATCTCTGTACAAAGTTATAAACTCTCTGTCTCTTGTACTTGAGGACCTCAACCTTGCCACCTCTGCCACATTGTTTATATTACCTGAAATCAGTATGCAATCACTACTAGTCCTTGTAGACAAAGAGTATTCTTGAAAATAGATGGAGAAGATATTCAACCAATTTGCAGTTATTGAAGAATATGATATTATGACAAAGATCTCATGCAAGCAGTATAATAGCTGCTTCATAATCTATTATAAGTATAATTATAAAGAATACTACTACAACTACCTTAGCTTGACAGAAGAAAAGAAAAAAAATGAAGAATATCAAGTACTCTTTCAAACTGCCCATTTAGTATGATTGGCAAGCAATATGAAAACTATTAATCATTAAAAGTCATACAAGTAGATTATAATTATAAACCATCTCACTATCTTTGCCTCCTTCCTCCTTACTCTACAGCTTCCCCTACTAATTCTTTAGCTCACTGAGGATGCCCTGGATATCAGTCACCAAGAGACCATTCCTCTCAATGATTCATTCCTACTGCTACTTCACCCTCCTCACCCTCAGTAGTCTAGAAAGATACTTGGTCAGTCTCTGTTGTGAACTTAGGAGGAATAGGAAGGATGGAGAGAGAAGAGCGATGTTTTTATTGATCACCCAATGTTATGCGCTTTTAAGTAATTATTGATGATGTCACCCCAATGCTACTGTGCCACAAATTATCTATATCGAGTGCGCTATATTGAGTTGTAACCTGTAATCTCAACACTCCCACTCAATGAGATAAAGCCAAGCTAAGCTAAGCTAAGCAAAACAAAACATTACCAATGGGATGCTGTCTAGATGACCTAAAAAGGTCGAAATTCCTCGCTTATAAGCATGAAAATAGGTAAAAGAAGTAATGAAAAATGGAAATCCTGAGCAATGTTATAGGTTTCCATCACAAATATTTGCCATAATATTTATTTTTACCCATTGTTCACTGTCATTTGCTCACCGCTCGTCGTTATACCCATTCCTTGTACACAAAAATCGAACTTTGCCTTTGGAAGGGCCTTCGTTAGCGAATCTGCTGCCATTTGCTCCATAGGGATGTATAGCAGGCATATAGCCTCGTTTTCAATGCACTCTCATATGTAATGGTGCTGTATATCGATATACTTGGTC
The DNA here is from genome assembly GCA_003951145.1 of Jimgerdemannia lactiflua. Lineage (NCBI taxonomy): Eukaryota > Fungi > Mucoromycota > Endogonomycetes > Endogonales > Endogonaceae > Jimgerdemannia > Jimgerdemannia lactiflua. Next base: position 20,798 of record RQIL01006665.1, read on the forward strand.
CTTGCATGATGTATAGAGTTCTTTGCCAAAGCAATGGTAGATTGGTTGTCCTGTCGTATAGTCGTAGATCCTTGAGTGAATCCCAGATCCTTTAGTAGTTCACGAAGCCAGATGGCCTCCTTCATCGCTGTTGACAATGCTTGATATTCAGCTTGCGTAGATGATGTCACCACTGATGATTGCTTATGAGTTTACCACGAAATGGCTCCACCATCATCGAGATAGAAGAAGTATCCTGTCGTAGACCTTCTGTCATCCAAGTCTCCAGCCCAATCAGTATCATACGCGCCGGAAAGGCTTATAGTAACAGTACTCCTGCTTAATCTTTTAACTCCTCTATTACCCAAATTGAGTGTATAATTCTTTGTACCTTTAATGTACCTGAATATGCGCTTGATTGCAGTCCAATGCGAGTTGTCATAGCACGATTCTTATTGCACCACTTTGTTGATTGCGTATGATAGGTTGGGTCTCGTCCCGAGCATCAGATACATAAGGGATCCTACTGCTTGTTGATAGGGAATGTCTTTGTCGTTCTCATCAGGTGTATCAGACTTCTTTAGTCTCACAGATGTCTCCATCGGTATTCTGACTGGCTTGCACTCGCTCATGCCGAATCGCTCGAGTATTGTCTGAATGTAGACTTCTTGGCTTAGGTGTATAGTATGCATGCTCCTGTCACGTATGATGGATATCCCCAAAAGGAAAGACGCGTCACCCAAATCTGTCATCTTGAACTTCTTGCGTAGTGCTGCCTTTACTTTATTAATCTCATTTGTCATTCTGACCAGAATGATATCATCAACCCAAATTCCCAGGTACACCATTCCTGAGGATATATGATGAGTGTATATGCATGGGTCTGCTTTGCATCATTTGAACCTGTTCTCTTCTATGAGATAATCGTCGATCTTTCGATTCCATAACCTTGCTGCCTGTTTTATGCCATAGAGGCCTTTGCATAGTCTGCATACTAACTCCTTCTCATTGTCATAGAGTTCATATCCTTGTGGTTGAAGAACGTATAGTTCGGTATCCACATCTTCATTTAGAAAGGCTGTCTTAACGTCCATTTGATATATCTCGTAGTCATATTTGGCTCCGATTGCAAGAAGTATTCTAAGTGAAGTAAACTTAAATACCAGGGAAAAGGTCTCGTCATAGTCAACCCCAAAGTCTTGTGAATACTCCTTTGCCACAAATCAGGCCTTGTATCGCTCTATGCTGCCATTGCTATCACACTTGATTTTATACACCCATTGGGATCCTATGGCTTGCCGATTTGCCGGAAGAGAGACCAAGTCCCACGTGTCGTTCTTGATGAGTGAATTATACTCCTCGTCCATAGCCTTTTTCCACTCCTTTTTATTGCTCGAATGAATGGCTTCGTTGTAGTGTGCTGGCTCACTGGTCGTTGCTATGTAAGCACATTTGCAGGCATAGTTTATGTAATGTTGTTTGTGACGAGATGACTTGGGTGGGTCCCAGTAACTTCCCAGATCCGCTTGGACTTCATTGTCCATCCCAGACGTGCACTTTTTCTTGCCCTTTGGAGGAATGTCTTCTTTTTTTTTTTTTTTTTTTTTTTT
>RQIL01006666.1:0-33587 GCA_003951145.1 Jimgerdemannia lactiflua
CAGTGGCTCGTCGGCAGGTTTCTTTTCCTCCTAAGTGTGTTTTGGCAGGCAGACTTGTCTTTTGCTTTTTGGTTTCAATTTCGGACTGAGGTTTATTCACTCTTGTCTCTGGGGTATTTTATACATTGTGGTTGCTACCTGTTTGCTATCTGGCTAAGTATAGATTGCTATTTATGGTGTGTTTGGGTGGACTGCCACTGTCCAGCGGACAGCCACTGTCCACATTATTCCCTTCTTTGGTTATCTGGTTATTTATACAGTTTTCCGCAGCAATGGTTGCTGGGCTGGTTACTATGCTATGCTAAGTGTTCATTTCATCTGGCTGCATCATCTGGCAAAATTCGGGTGGTACGTTTTTGTGGCCTATCACAATACCAATGAAATCAAATAAGCTCTCAAGAATCAATTGAATACTCTCTGCTAAGAAATGTCTGAAAATCCAAATATATTTTATACAAGGATCTGATATCAAATAGTTCTTACTGACTATCCAGATACAGTTCAAGACCAAGTGGCTGAGAATAGCTTCATAAAAGGTATTCATCAAGAAAATGTATTAGATATCCAATCCACCTCAGTAGTACTGGACCTGATACAAAAGATTACCTATGCTCAAAGATACTGGACCACCAGACATCCACAAGGCCATACAATGGAAAATAACTGGGGTAAAAATCAAACCAAGAAACACTCATATAGTCTCACTTCTATAGTTAATAAGAATACTCAACAACAATAACCACAATCTCAAGAACTAAGAAAGGCTGATTCAATGAAGAAACTGGCCTAACAGTTTGCAGAAATGACCACACATCTCAGTGATGTAGTCAAAGAGTTCAAGAAGAAGCTGGTACAGAAGTTTGCTGCCACAAATGAAAGATGATCAGTAATATATTACAGATATCAAGAAGAAGACCATTATATCTTAGATTGCATAGTAGAAACTAAGTGCAAGGCTCAACCAAGCAATATAGCTAGGAATCAAATACAACAAACACTATTACCTTTGAGGAGATTGGAGAATCAGAGAAAGAGTAGGAGAAATAGAAAGCTTATTCTACTACCTTAAGCAAGAAGGATACTCAAGCTACCTCTTATAAGAAACCTGTGGGCAGGCCTCCAAAGAAGACCCAAGCACAGATAAAGCAATTGGAAGCAGTCATTGAAAAAGAGATTCAGCAGAGTGAAGATGACCAAGATATGAAGTTGGAATAAGATACCAAGCTTAAATAAGTAGTAGAGGATATTATCCAGAACACTACTCTATCAAGTGAAGGAAAGAAAGAACAAAAGGTGTGCAAGAGTAAGACTTTTAAGTATAATATCTTCAAGGATCTCATGGATCAAAAGATCAATGCAACCTTTGGTCAACTGGAAGAAATTCCAACTTTTAGACAATAAATGAGAATAGGAATCTCAGATATTGGAAATGATCAAGGCTGGAGGATAATTGAAGACAACAATACTCAAGAAGATTTAAGCAAAGAGAGTGAAGATAATCAGAAAACATCAGCTTATATCACCTGCCAGATAGAAGACTGAGTCTTTGAAGCCATCATCAATACTAGAGCCAGAGGATGTCTCATCACTAAGACTACTTAGGCTGGGAAATTGAGAAAGCCACCAAACTGACATTTGTCACAGCAGATAGAACATGAGTAATACTCTTGGAAAAGATCTGAGATGTCTCAATCAAGTTTGGAGAAGCCACCATCTTGGTAGATGTTATTATCACTAATATAATTAACTATAATATCCTCATTGGCAATGAATGGCTTCACAAAGCCAAAGCAATGATCAATCTCAGTGCTCAAAAGATACAGATTATCTATCAAGGAAAGAAGATCAGAATTCCCATCAATGTCCACAAAGGAGTCTGCCCCAAGATAGAGAAATATTAAGAAGAAGAGACCTATATAGTGTAGTAGGCCACAGAAATCATACCATTCGAAATTGCCACTTAGCCATATACTATATCAAGTGCACTAAGCAACCAAGACTGCTTTACTGCACCAACTTATATAAATAACCAGATATACCAAAAGAAGATATTTACCCATACAGGACCTGTACACTGTACAGCACCTGTACACTGTACAGCACCTGAACACTTGTACCAGAACAGAAATACCTGACATAAATAGCATTCTATAATTAGCCAGATAGCAACCAGGTAGCAACCACAATGTATAAAATACCCCAGAGACAAGAGTGAATAAACCTCAGTCCAAAATTAAATCCAAAGCAAAAGTCAAGTCTGTCTATAACACTTTGAGGGATATGCCTGCCCAGAGCCACTTGGTCCAGAAAGGATTGCAACACTTAGGAGAAACTCCCACTCTAGAGCCTCTTTTAGGAGATTGTGAGCTTGGTACCTCATTTCCACTCCAGTCCACTTTCCAATACAAAGAAGTTTGAAGAAGTCCACCATTTTTGGTTCACTTGCCAGGTAAGCCAGAAGTTCACCGTTTTCCAGTTTTGCCACCAAGTTCGAGCGAAGAACTTTGCCGCCTGTTTCGAGATATCTGCCGCTTAAGGAAGAGCTGCTGTTTTCGAGTCTGTTTTCAAGTAATCCAAGTCCACATTTCTACCCACCGATCTGCAGCATTCTGCCAATCCGCATAGTTCTACATTTTGTCCGCCGATCCACCACATTCTGCTGATCCTCCTCATTCAGTCCACTATTCAAGAAGTCCACCGATCTGCCACATTCCGCTGATCATCCACATCGTTCACCCACGTCATTTAAACTGCATCGCTCTAAGAAATCCGTGTTGATTAAGGAAACCCGATTGCCGTCACGCCAGCAGCCCGCATCCAGAACCCGCACCCTTTAAGGAAACTGATCATCGGTTCCCAGAGAGCCCGACCTATTAAGGAAATCCACCTGATTACTCAAGATTGCTCGAGTCACGGATTCCCAGAGAACCCGCACATAAGGAAATCCGCCAAATTCGAGATATCCGATCACCCAGGTCACACGAAATTACCCACTCACTTGTAACCCAAGAATGCTGCCAAATTAGGAAATCGCACACAGAATTCTCCAGAAGTTGAATATTATACCACTAGACACCAACACAAGGAACCTATATATATTATTAGAACATTTTGTTGCTTTTTGACAAAGTAACTGGGGGCTCAAGCCAATCTACATAGCCGCCCAACCTTGTAATTTGCCTCTATTGAGCTGGGCACATTACATTTGGGGGCTCAACTGGGAATATTCTCAAAAAAATTATCATGACTTTTCAGCTCACAGAACCCAACCTTCAATCTGGAGACCAGCACTACTGCAACCTTTGATACAGTACCAATCTCAGCTATCACAGGAGAAGAAATTTCAGCACTACAAAGTATTTGGACAGGAAGAGAAGTAATCACCTCTAGAATCGAATACCACTCAGCATCAGAAGGATCTGATACCACAGAAGCTAGCACTGTACGAAATCCTCCACCAGTACCACTAGCAGATACACCAATCAGAGATTTTGACGAGCTCACACCAGATGAAGTAAACAACACCAATCTAGACTTTGACAATCTTGTCCGAGATCTCAACAATCATCTTAAAAGATTCCCCCCAAGAGTCTTCCCTGATTTACCCAGACCAATAACCCCAATTCCAAGAGAACAACCCACAAGACTTCCCAGAACAGCACTGAGAAGAGCACCATCTCTCAGATCCCTTGTATCTTCAAGCTCATATCCATCAATAGTCTACAACCCAAATCAGAGCCAGAAATCGAAACAAAGTCAGAAGACAGTGAGGACGAAATGGGCACAACACTACCCACATTTGCAGGATACCCAGAGGAGGATCCAAGAGAATTCATAGATGTAATCAAAGAAATAGCAGCCCTGAGAGATTTGTCAACCCAAAGATGAATCAATGTCTTCAAGGCACAACTGAGAGAACCAGCCAAAGGCATCTTCACCAGAACTGCAAGTGATAACAGCATAGACCTAGGAGATGTCATGGAAAATGCAAGATCAGAAGAAGAACAATATGAGGCCATGCAACACTGGATCATCGAAAAGTATGCAGGAAACGAAACCCACCACAAGGCCTAAGAATCCATCATGGGAATGAAGATGAACCGTGGAGAATCCCCAAGAGCATTCTTTACAAGAATTCAGAAGAGAATGCATGCTGCTGGATTCAATGCTGCCAACTAAGACATTATCGGTCCAATGATCTTCATGAATGGAATCCCACCCAACATTGCTCAACATGTCCGAACCCTGGGCATCAGGAAGCCTGAAGAGCAAGTAGACACAGCCCAAGGTTACTTTGATGTCAAACAAGTAACTACTTGGACTGATAATCGAAAAGAAGACAAGAAAGACCTCCTGGTCAAAGCTCTGTAAGAAATCCTTCAAGGAGAATCAAAAGTAGAAAAGCCAGCCAAAGAATGGAAGAAGGACAAGAATGAAATTCAAGATCTCAATTCGAAAGTAGACAGACTGGTCAGCCAGATTGAAAGACTCAACACATGCAAAAATTGGAATTACCAGCAGCCAAGATATCTCCCTCAAGAAAATCGGAACTACCAGCCAAGGTACCCCCCACATGAAAATCAGGATTATCAGAGGAACTACCCATCCTCTGATAGTCGAAACTATCCTTCAAGAGACAGAGGAGAGATCCAATGCTACAAGTGTGGACAGCAAGGACACTATGCTCCCAAATGCAACAACCAAGGCAACTCAAGGAATTCTGAACCACCAAACTGAAGGGATACCTACAACAAAAAGACAGAAGCCCACCCAGTTGAAGACTATGAGCAGAGTGACAGTGAAGAATACAGTAACCTAGACTTGTACCCAACCAAGGCTGAATATGGAGAAACAGTCTACCCATAGAAAAGAGAAAGAGAGCAGTAGGCTGCCCCAGAGCAGTTGAGAAGCCACCAAAAAGAACCAGCAGAAGAATCATTTGAAATGAAGATGAAGAAGAGCAGGTTGATACACCTCCCCAGTCTCCTTCACTCTTCATTCCTGGAATCACCATCAATGGAGAAGATCCTCTACCCAAATATGCTGATGAAGACATGGGAGAAGAACCAGAATCAGAAACCCAGACACCAAAGTCCAAGAAGAAGTACATCCCAAAGACCATGCCTTGGGACATCTATAATGAAGCCTGGAAAAAGATCCATGAAGCCAAGATGGAAGTACAACTCTTGCAATTCCTTCAACTGACACCTACTAGAGTAAGGAACAAATTGCTGTAAACCACCAGATCCTACACAGGAAGAGTCCCCATCCCTCAAGAAGAACCAGCAACCCCAACAGTACAAGCTGCAGAGAGACATGTCAGCACCTATCTGTTTGGAGAAATTGGAGGCCAGAAGGCAAAAATCCTCATTGATACTGGAGCAGCTGTATGTGTTATTGCCAAGAAACTCCTGGACAGCATTCAATGGCCTATTGATGGACCCTCTAGCCTCAGCATTATAGTGGCTGATGGAGCCCAAACTCAACCCCTAGGAGAAGTCCAAACATCACCATCACTCTTGGACACATTCAGTTTGCCATCCCCAAGGCAGTCATGACCAAAGCTGTCACCTATGACATGATCCTTGGTACCAATTGGATGAAGGAGATGAATGCAGATGTCAACATTGGTCAATAAGTACTCAAATTCAACTACAGAGGAAAGAAGTACTGAGTCAAGGTCACTAGTTTCGAGCCATCAAAGAAAAAGAAGAAGGTGACCATTCAAGAAGAATATGCAAGCAGTGACGAATCCACCACCTAGGAGGAAGAAGAGGAGGACTCTGAAAATGACAATGACCCCAGACTGAGGCCCTGAGTCAACATGGTAGAAGATAGACCAGAAGATAATGTGTGGGCATAAGATACTATCCCCATCACAATCAGAACCATTGCAGGAGAAGCCAGAGGATGCATCAAATGCCTCCACAGACAGAAATGCAAAGAACACTCATCCAGACATGTGGGAATTCGAAAAAGCCCAGGCACTACATGCACTGAATGCAGGAGAAGGAAGAAGAGATGTCCCCACAATATCCAGCCGAAAAGCCTTGCACAAGTCATGCCCAACCCCGAAATTGAAGCAGCCGAAATTCAAGCAATTTGGGACCAGCCTCCAGAAGAAGAAGATGACAGCATTTCTGAAAATGAAGAGCCCCCCACAGTTGTTTCATGGGATGATCCGAATTGGGAACCTCAAGAAGGAGAAGACAACACTCCCTGGAGTGAAGAAGAAGTAGGACCCAGCTCACAGCCAGTTATCCCAAGGCCTGAAACTCATCAAGAGAGAGCCTTCCAAATAGGCAGATGCCCCCATCAAGTCATTTTCCACTCACCAAGAGACTACTGCTACCAATGCCACATATTGGACCAACAAGCCAGACAGCCTAGTGAAAAGGACTCTCCAAAGATCATTGCAGAAGGAACCTCATTCCAAGAATCCACCACCTCACTTGTGAAAAGAAGACATAGAGTTGGATTCTACACCCAAACAGAAGTGAAACCCCTCTCCACTCTCCTACCAAAGTATGATAGGAATGGATACAGATTTCCAAAGCTAGGAGAAATCAAAGAAAGAAAGAAGCACTTTCAAGCCATAGGATACTGCTATCATGGAAAGCACCTAAAATACTGGCCTTGTCAACATGAAAAGATCCATCTCAGCAAGGATGTGATTGTGCACACACTCAAGAGAGCAGATGACTTAGCCAAAATTCGAAAGGAGAAAAAGAAGAAGCCTACAAGAAAGGCCCTCAAGATATATGATCTAGGAGAAGATATCCTAGCTCTCATTTGCCATGCAACTCGCCAAGGATGGATAAGGGATGCTATCAATTTCATGGAAGCCCTAGACCCCACTGGAAAAAGAGGAATCAATTATCTTCGAGACCCCTCTACTGGAGCAAGATGGCCACAATTAGACATCAGAGGTTGGAAATCTGATGCCACAGAAGCCTCAGCCCATGGACAGCCTACACTTGGCAAGAACATTGCACAGTTCACCTTGCTTCACCTCAATGCAATTCCACTGAAAAAGACACACCAAGAAGATGTCGGTTATGATCTCAGGAGCCTCTATGATACCACCATAGGCTCTGGAAACACAGCACTCATCAGAACCAGTATTGCCATGCAACCACCAAAAGGAACTTACATCCAGTTGACCACAAGGTCCGGGCTAGCCCTTGAAGGACTCTCTAATGAAGGAGGAACCATTGATCCAAGATACACAGGTGAAATCAAAGTCATCTTGAGAAACAGAAGAAGTGAATGGATTCGAATAAACAAAGGAGATAAAATTACACAGGCAGTCTTCCTTGAATACAAGACTCCTCAGCTGCAAGAAGTACCCAAGCTCACTCAAGAAACCAGACAAACTGAAGAATTTGGAAGCTCAGACAAAAAGGAAGTACATCTCCTTCAAGTCAGCCAATTCAAAGCAAATGCCCCTCAGGAAGTTTTCTGCCAGCCAGTAAAGCTTCACAAGAACCTCATCCTTGAGCCAGGAGAGCAAACCACCATCGAAATCTTTGCACCACCAGACCCCAGGAATCTCTTCTTTGAACCCAATGAAGAAATCGGAAGTCTGTACATAGAAGGATACACCTTCCCTGATAAGATGAACCCAGTACATTCCCGAGCAACCAACACAAGCTGGGATAACATCATCCTGCCGAAAGGAACCATCATTGGATACCTTGTGCCTTACCTCAACCGAACACACAGAGAAGTTTATGAATTAAACTTACAGGGAAACAGCAAAAGGTCACAGAAGAAAGGAAAGGCCCCTTTGTGACCCAGGAGAAAGTGAAGCCTTCCACAAATATTGGAGAAGAATTGATACCTCAGCAACAAAAACAATTGACTGAACTCCTTCATAAATATCAGGACATCTTCACTACAGACTATGGCAACCTGCCATACAATCCATCATACCACAACAGTATATATACAGGAAATGCAACACCCATCCACCAGAAACCATACAGGATACCCCACCACTTGAAGACATTCAAAAAAGAATACAAATAGGAACTCTTAGACAATGGAGTCATCTGGCCCTCTACCAGCCCTTGGGCCAGCCCTATACTTATAGTACCAAAGAAAGGAGGATGGAGACTAGTTGTAGACTTCAGGAAACTCAACACAGTAACTGAGAAAAATACATACCCCTTGCCCCAAATTGATGACCTTTTGGACCAGCTACAAAATGCAAGATACTTCAGCAGTATGGACCTATTTGCAGGATTCCATGAGATACCAATGGACCCCAAAGACATTCAAAAGACAGCTTTTCTTGCCCTAGGAAAATTGTTTGAGTACCTCTGAATGCCTTTTGGACTCTGCAATGTACCCCCAACTTTTCAGTAAATGATGAACTCAGTATATGCTCCTCTCATCCATTACTGCCTGATTGTCTATGTGGATGATTCCAACATCTACTCAGCAAATTTCGAAGACCACCTGCGAGACCTTGAAGAGTTTTTCAAATTCACCTGACAAAATCACCTGAGACTTAACTCAAAGAAGTGCTACTTTGGCAAACAGAAGCTTGAATTCCTTGGATTCATAGTCTCTAAAGATGGAACACATGCAGACCCAAAGAAGATCAAAAAAGTCAACAACTTCCCTATCCCCAAGACTCCAAAAGAAGCCCTGTCCTTTCTGATGCTTGCATCTTACTACAGAAGATTTATCAAAAGATTTGCTGAAATCTCTGCCCCAATTCGAACCTTGCTGAAAAAAGGAGTACCATTTGAATGAAAAGAACCACAAAAAGAAGCCTTCCGAATACTACAACACTGCCTGACCTCAGCACCAATCCTAGTCCAACCAGATCTGCAGAAACCTTTCATCCTGTACACTGATGCATCCAAGAATGGCCTTGGAGCAATTCTTGCACAAGAAGGACCTGACAAACAGCACCATGTGATAGCTTATGCAAGCAGAGCCACCAATAAGCAGCAGACCAACTATGGGAGCACAAAATTGGAATGCCTTGCAGTCATATGGGCAGTCACCCTATTCAAACATTACCTCATTGGAAGAAAGTTCACCCTGATTACAGACTATGTAGCTCTCAAATGGTTACTGCACCAAAAAGACCCCACTGGATTCCTTGCCCAATGGATCCTTATCCTTCAAGATTATGAAATCAACATCATCCACAAAGTGGGAAGAACTCACAACAATGTTGATGTTCTCTCCCGTATAACCCAATGAACCAAAGGAAGGGTGTACCTCAGAACTGCACCCTCAAAGAAGTTCCCATGACCATCAAGGAGCAAGAAGACCCCATCCAACAAGAACACCAGAAAGCCCATCAAGGACAGACAAATACAGAAGACAAGATTTGAAAAGACTATCAACATTGGCCCCACCTCAGAACACAAGTCCAAGACATCATCCAGAAGTGTGATACCTGTCAGAAGTATCAAGGAAAGAAGAACTATCAAGCCCCTCTACAACTGATTCCCCCACCCACTCACATCTTCCAAAGATGGGGAGTAGATGTAATTGGACCCCTACCAATAACACCAAGACAAAACAGATACATTTTAGTACTTGTGGAACATCTGACCAAATAGCCCGAAGCACACCCCATGGAGATTGCAGATGCTCTGATCATTATTGGACACCTACATGATCTCTCCCTCTGATATGGACCCCCTGAAGAACTTATCTCTGACCGAGGAACTGAATTTGTGAACAACATAATCTCAAGTTATGCATGAATTCATGGGATCCACCTGAAAAGGACTATCTCTTATCATCCGCAAACCAATGGAATGACTGAAAGAATGAACCAGACTATCAAGAAAATACTTGCCAAGGTCAATCCCACCAATTGGGATCTCTGCTTACCTGAAATCCTGTGGGAAATCCAAAACACCCCTGCTGCCTCAACCAAACAAAAGCCCTTCGAAATGATGTTTGCAAAGAAGACCAGAACTGCTGATCATGAGAACCTTGGAAAGCTTCTTGAAAAAGGAGATCAGCTGCGAAAAGATGCCCAAAACCAGATTATCAAGGCCCAGGAAAGACAAAAGAAGCATTATGACCAGAAACAGAAGGATCAGAAGATCAAGATTGGAGATCAAGTCCTAGTTTGGAGAAGCATGATTGAGACAAACTTTGCTGCCAAACTGGAGCCAAAATGGGAAGGACCATACCTTGTACACAATATCAGAGGAACCAGCATCTATATAAGAATTATGGATGGACAAATCTTGAGAACTCCAGTTCACATCAACTGCCTCAAGATTTATCTGCACAAACCATGACTCAGAGGATAGACCAGCACCTCCAGACCCTTATCCTCAGTTCATTCCAATCACTATCAATTCCCTTGCCCCTATTCCAAGAAATCAATGGGAATGCCCTCCAAAAGATCCAGATTCACCAAGAGAATCTTATCCTGGCCAGACATCTACTGCAAGTCCACCAGCTCCAGGCATATTATGCAATTAGTGAACAACTACAGAACCTCCCAGCTCCTGAACAGACCTATATCAGAAACACCACTGGTCTGACAAGAAGAGATACCATTGCTGCAGACAGACTCTACACAATCTACAAACGAAACATCACTGTCCTGATACAAGCTCAGTTCTCCTTGTATGATATCCAGAAAATGAACCCAGCCATCTACCAGAGCATCATCCACCATGTTGAAATCCTGTTTCCAGAGGTAGAAGAGGAATCTATAGAATGGAGTGACCCAAGCACAGATAAAGACAATGGTGAAGGTATTGATGCAGAAAATACTTATAATTACTGGAATGATGACTAAAGGACAGTCTGGGACAGACTATCCTTTAGTAGGGGCTGATGTAGTAGGCCACATAAATCGTACCATTCAAAATTGCCACTTAGCCATATACTATATCAAGTGCACTAAGCAACCAAGACTGCTTTACTGCACCAACTTATATAAATAACCAGACATACCAAAAGAAGATGTTTACCTGTACAGGACCTGTACACTGTACAGCACCTGTACACTGTACAGCACCTGAACACTTGTACCAGAACAGAAATACCTGACATAAATAACATTCTATAATTAGCCAGATAGCAACCAGGTAGCAACCATAATATATAAAATACCCCAGAGACAAGAGTGAATAAACCTCAGTCTGAAATTGAATCCAAAGCAAAAGTCAAGTCTGCCTACAACACTTTGAGAGATACACCTGCCCAGAGCCACTTGGTTCAGAAAGGATTGCAACAAATAGGAGAAATTCCCACTCTAGAGCCTCTTCTAGGAGATTGTGAGCTTGGTACCTCATTTCCACTCTGGTCCACTTTCCAATACAAAGAAGTTTGAAGAAGTCCACCATTTTTGGTTTGCTTGCCAGATAAGCCAGAAGTTCGCCGTTTTTCAGTTTTGCTACCAAGTTCGAGTGAAGAACTTCACCACCTGTTTCGAGATATCTGCCACTTAAGGAAGAGCCGCCGTTTTTGAGTCTGTTTTCAAGTAATCCAAGTCCACATTTCTACCCGCCGATCCGCAGCATTCCACCGATTCGCATCATTCTACATTTTGTCCGCCGATCCGCTACGTTCCACCGATCCACCTCATTCAGTCCACTATTCAAGAAGTCCACCAATCTGCCGCATTCCGCTGATCATCTGCATCGTTCACCCGTGTCGTTTAAACCGCATCGCTCTAAGAAATCCACATCGATTAAGGAAACCTGATCACCGTCATGCCAGCAGCCCGCATCCATAACCTGCACCCTTTAAGGAAACTGATCGTCAGTTCCCAGAGAGCCCGCCCTATTAAGGAAATCCGCCTGATTACTCAAGATCGCTCAAGTCACGGATTCCCAGAGAACCCGCACATATAAGGAAATCTGCCAAATTTGAGATATCTGACCACCCAGGTCACACAAAATTACCCACTTGCTCATAACCCAAGAATGCCGCCAAATTAGGAAATCACATGCAGAATTCTCCAGAAGTTGAATATTATACCACTAGATACCAACACAAGGAACCTATACATATTACAGAACATTTTGTTGCTTTTTGACAAAGTAACTGGGGGCTCAAGCCAATCTACATAGCCGCCCAACCTTGTAATTTGCCTCTATTGAGCCGGGCATATTACAATAGTCACTACAAGGAAAGGAAAAGATAAGCAATTGCCAGAGGAAGAATGATACATGAAAATTGCAAATAGATATACACTACAAGGAGTGTGCCCTCATGGTGAAAGAATGTATTATGTCTAGCACCTGGATCACTGCTACTCTTATATCATTAAGATAAAAAAGATCACCAACAAGACAAAGAAGAATCAGAAGGAAATAGAAGATAAACCACCAGAACTATTAGATAATAGTATAATGTGCCCAGCTTAATGGAGGCAAATTACAAGGTTGGGCAGCTATATAGATTGGCTTGAGCCCCCAGTTGCTTTGTCAAAAAGCAACAAAATGTTCAGATAATATGTATAGATTCCTCCTAAGTTGGTGTTTAGTGGTATAATATTCAATCTGGAGAATTCTGTATGCAATTTCCTAATTTGGTGGCATTCTTGGGTTATGAGCGAATGGGTAATTTCATGTGACTTGGTGATTTTGTGTGTGGCGAATTTGGTGGATTTTCTTAAAGAGTGCAGGCTCTCTGGGAATCAATGATCAGTTCCTTTAAGAGTGCAAGTTCTGGATATGGGCTACTGGTGTGACGGCAATCAGGTTTCCTTAATCAATGCAGATTTCTTAGAGCAGTACAGATTCTTCAAGTGATGCAGGTAAGTGGTTGATGTGGTCAAATGATGTGGATTGAATGAGACAGATCAGTAGAATGTGGCAGATTGGCAGACAAAAATGTGGACTTGTATGAGGTGGTTGGAATGAGGTGGATTCTGTAAAGTATGACAGATTGGCAGATAGAAACGTGGTAGCTTTTCTTTAAGTGGGAGACTTGAATGATGCAGATGAATGATGTGGATCAGCAGACTACTAGAATGGTGGCTTATTCTTTAAGCAGCAGATCTTCTTGAAAATGGTGGCAAAACTTCAGGCTTCAAAGTTACATCAATTGACTGACTTTGAGTGGCAGACTTAATCTGATAGATTCTTCAGACTTATCTGGCAAGTGAATCAAAAACAGTGGACTTCTTTGTATCAGAAAGTGGACCGGAGTGGAAATGAAGTACCAAGCTCACAATCTTCTAGAAGAGGCTCTAGAATGGATATTTCTCTTATGTATTGCAATCCTTTCTGGACCAAGTGGCTCTGGGCAGGTATATCCCTCAAAGTGTTGTAGGCAGACTTGTCTTTTGCTTTGAATTCAATTTTGGACTCTTCTCTTTATATTGGAAAGTAAACAGGAGTAGAAATGTGTTTACAATTTTGGACTCTTCTCTTTGTATCAGAAAGTAAACCAGAGTGGAAATGTGTTTGCAATTTCGGACTGAGGTTTATTCACTCTTGTCTCTGGGGTATTTTATACATTATGGTTGCTATCTGGTTGCTAGCTGGCTAATTATAGGTTGTTATTTATGGTATATTTGGGTGGATAGCCACTGTTCAGTAGACAGCCATGTCCACATTATTCCTTTTTTTGGTTATCTGGTTATTTATACAGTTTCTACAGCAATGGTTGCTGTGCTGGTTACTATGCTATGCTAAGTGTTCATGTCATCTGGTTTGTTTATATAACAGTTCTGGTTTCTTAAATAAGAAAGTGACTTAATTCTAGTAGTTCAAAGTAGCTTGAAGAGTTACTAAGAGTTCAAGAAGACCTTGTGGTTTCTGGGAGAAAATATTCTGAGCTTTATTCATAAGAACAGAGAGGATATTTATACAAGATCTGAAAGAAGGATCCAGAAGGATCTAAGAAATCAATAGAAATGCTAAGAGGAAAGTTCTTGGCAAAGATGACAAATAAAGTTCCACAATGTTCCATGAAGTTCTGTGACTAGCTAAATAAAGAGTAGCAGTGACTAGAATGTTCTAGCTAAGGCTTAGTACCAAGAAAGGATTTCTAAGCATTCAGAAAGTGCTGGAAGGTTACAGAAAGTACTGGAAAAGACAAAGAAAAGAAATAAACTACACTAAAATATTACATCTCCCCCTTCTTAAGAATCAATGTCCTCATTGAATTCAGAAGGTAATACAAGAAAACAAAACCAAAAAGAAATACAAATGAAATATATTGGCTCATTGGTAAGGACTGGTCATCCTTGTATAAGGTGAGGGCCAAAGTATCATCTTGATCAGATGAGAACTGGTTCAAATCTCATTAGTTGCAGGGTTTACAGAGTTCTTCTGTAGGTCTTATTGCTGATACTGTATTCCTTAGAGTGCCCCGATGTGTAATGTACCTGATCAGTACAGTATGTTATCTACTATCTAAGAGGAGAACCTCACAGGCAGTCAATGAGTTTCTTTTTGCTCACACTCTTAAATGAGGTCTTGGGAGTTCTTGAGATTGGTGGTGGGTTCTCAGATAGTATCGTATTCAGGGTAGTCCATCCACTTGACTAGGTATTCTGTATAATGGTATTAGACTTGTTTGTCTAGAATTTTCTCAACTTCATTCTCAATGTGGTCTTCAACTATAACTGGTGCTGAGGGTGTCAGAATTTGGCCAGAGTAAGGAGGTGACTGGTTCTAGGCCTTGAGTTGTGAAATATGGAATACTGGATGTATATGTATAGTTATCAGTAGACTGAGATAGTAAGAGTAGGTAGAGACTTGCTCAGTGATCTCAAAGGGTCCAAGGTACTTGGGTTGGAATTTGGCTGACTGGTGGTTGACTTGAGATTGGACCTTGATGTTGTTGGCTTTGAGTAGAACTATATCTCCAATAGAGTAGGTGACATTACATCATTTCTTATCTGCATACTTAGCTTGATATTGTTGAGCCTTTTGTAGATTCACAGTAGCGATCTTGGGAAGAGAATTCATTTTGTTGATAAGGTTCTGAGTGGTGGGGACTTGTGTGTGACTGGATTGCTAGAATGAGACTAGGCTTGCAGGGGTCTTGGGATTTTGACTGTGTAGTAGCTAAAAAGGGGAAAGACCAGTAGATGATTGGACTGCATTGTTGTAGGCAAACTCAGTATAGATCAGATAGTGGTCCCAATCATCTTGCTCATAAGATACATAGTTTCTGAGCATTTGTTTAAGTGTTCTGTTCATTCACTTGGTCTGTCCATCAGTTTGAGAGTGGAAGGCAGTGGACATAGCGATTTAAGTTCCAAGAGTCTTGAAGAGTGCTTGCCAGAAGTGACTTGTGAATTTGGGGTTACAGTCAATGAGAATTACTTGGGGAAGTCCATTTTGGCAGAAGACAGACTTGAAGAAAATTCTAGCAATTTCAGGAGTAGTGGCATTGGTTGTAGTTGGCTCAGCAATTGTAATCTTGGTGAGATGGTCTACAAACATGACAATGGCATCATAGCCTGATTTGGTTCATGAGAGTTGTACAATGAAGTCCATTGTGACTTGCTTAAACTTCTTGGTTGGAATCAGCAAGGGCTGTAGAAGACTGGCAGGCATTTAATTGCTTGACTTATTTCTTTGGCAAAAATTGCAGCTTTGAACATACTCTTTGATTTCCTTGAGCATATTGGGCCAGTAGTAGTCTCGTTGAATGTTCTTGATGGTCTTCTTGGTTCCAAGGTGACCACCTAGTGGGGAGTCATAATGTTCATAAAGAATCTTGTATCGTAGTTCAGGATTGGCAGGAATGTAGACCTTGTCTTAATAGTACATGAGGTTGTCCTTGATGGTATACTTTTCCTTGAATTCCTTGGATCTGGTTAAGGAATTCAGGTGCTATGGTGACTTGTAAAATGGTGGCAAGGTCAGGTCTTCTTGAGAGTGCATCTGGTACAACCAGGGTTTTGCCAGGCTTGTAGATGATGTTTGGGATAAAGGTCTGAAGTAACTGACTCCACTTGGCTTGTTGATGGGAAAGAGTTGGTTGGGTGTTGATGTACTGAAGGGACCTGTGATCGGTGATCATGTCAAACTCAACTCCTTCTAGGTAGTGTTACCAGGTCTTAAGGGCATGAATGATTGTCAGGAGTTTCTTTTCATGAGTGGCTAGCTTTTGTTCTGCAGGGGACAATATCCTTGACTTGAAGGCAATATGTCTGTATCCTTGACCATCATCTTGAGAGATGACTGCACCAATGGCAAAGTTGGATGCATTAGTAGTAACTGTGAATTTCAAGTTTGGGTCCATATTTTGAAGGACAGATATATGGGTCAGGCAGTTCTTGAGTTCTTGAAAAGCTTGTTGACAGAAGGTGTTCCAGATGTAGGGAACATAGTGGTCAGAGTTGGGTTCCTTTTGCAGGAGGTTTGTCAAAGATTCTGCTATACTGGAGAAGTTCTTAACAAATCAGTAGTAGTATCTAGTCAGACCAAGGAAGGACATAAGTTTGGTAAGACTTGCTGGTACAGGTCACTGTTCAATGGCTTGTATTTTCCTTAGGTCTACTTGAATTCCTTTGGCTGATACAATGTGTCCAAGGTATTCAACTTGATCTTTAAAGAACTCACACTTCTTGAGCTTTGCATAAAGCTTGTGTTCACAGAGAATCTTGAGGACTTGTTCAATGTGCTTGAGGTGTTCTTCTTCAGCTCCACTGAAGATCAGGATGTTATTTAATATACACAAGTACAAATATATAGAGCTGGTCCTTGAAGACAGTTTGAATGAGATCTTGGAAGGTTGCTGGTGCATTGGTGAGACCAAAGGCCATGATTAGAAATTTGTAAAGTCCAAAGGATGTCATAAAGGCAGTCTTGGGTATGTTTTCTAGTTTGATTCGAATTTGGTGATACCCAGAGATGAGATCAATCTTGTTGAAGTACTTTGCATTCTTGAGAGCATCAAAGATTTGGTTGATGAGTGGTAGTGAGTAGTGGTTCTTGACAGTGATCTTGTTGAGTGTGCAGTAGTCTATGCACATTCACAAGGTATCATCCTTCTTTTTGACAAATAGGACTGGGGAGCCAAAGGGTGACTTGTTTGGCTGAATGGCTCCTTGCTCAATGAGTTTGTTGAGTTCTTTCTTGACTACTTCAATTTTGAGTAGTGACATGTAGTATATCTTCTTCTTTGGAGTAGCTGCATTAGGTACCAGCTTGATTTCGTGATCATGGTCTCTTGAAGGTGGTAGACCAGGTAGCTTGTCTAGGAAGACATCCTTGTACTTGTTCAGTAGTAGCTTGACACTTTCACTAATTGATAGTTTCTTGTCTTCTTTCTTAGGTCAGATCAGTGCAACAAAGGCACAGGTAGCTTTCTTGAGGGCCTTCTTGAACTGAATTGCTGAGAGAGTTGCAATTGGAGTTTTTTTCTGAGTCTTGTCAGGCTTGATGGTAATGTTGGCTCCATCTTGGATCAGGGTAACTTCATTCTTGGTCCAATCGATGTGTGGGTTGTGTCAGGTAAGCCAGGGTTTGTCTAAGATCAGGTCATGATCTCCTAGGGGTGCTACTTCAAAATCTAAACATTCCCAGTACTTCTGAATCTTCAGGAAAGTTTGGCGGCAATTGAATCAATTGGCAGAGTGGTGCCATCAGCAGTGACAACTCCACCATTCTTGCCAGCTGGCTTGGTGAGAATCTTGAGCTTATCAATAAGGTTCTTGTTGATGAAGTTTCCAACAGCTCTGCTGTCTATGAGAACATCTAGTTCTTGACCTTTAACTAGACCTTTGAAGATGAGCATTGAGTTGGCTTGGTTCTCAGCTATGCTAGCAACTTGATCAGTGCTGCCAAAGCCTTTCTGATCTTGCTTGGTTGATGATAACTTAGTGACTTCTTTGATGACAGGCAAGGTGGCTTGCTCCAGAATGAGCTGTGCAATTCTGTCACCTTCATTGACAGTATAAGGTTGGTCCTTGTGGTTGACTATCAGGACTTGCATTTCTTCTCAGAAGTCAGGGTCAATAACTCCAGCACTGATATCCATTGAGTGCTTAACACTGAGACCCGATCTTGGTGCAATTCTTGCATAATTTTCCTTGGGAATTTCGACTGCTAGGCCAGTTGGAATGAGTCTTCATTCATGAGCAGGAATAGTGACTTGTTGTACAGACTGAAGGTCTAAACCAATGGCTCCTTCTGACTGTGATTGAGGAATCTGGGCCTTGGGGTTGACTTGCATGAAATTGAGTATAACTTCTTGTTTGACTTGATGACCTTGGGTGTCTTTGGACAGGACCAGGATCCTCTTGGATTTGGTAGTCTTCTTGGGACATTTAGTGGTAATGTTGCCAGGCTCTCAGCAAAAGAAGCAGGCTCCAGCTTTCTTGAGGTACTCTTTTTTCTCAGGTATTAGCTTGTTCTTCTTGTTCTTGTCGATGATATCTAAATCAATGAGAGCAGGTCCAATAGTTCTGACTTTGGTTTCCTCCCTTCTGTGGTTGTTGTTGAATGGTGGTCTCTTCTGCTCGAAGTGGTTGCCATAGGTGATAACATCAAATCTATCAGTAATTTTCATTGCAGTATCTAGGTCTTTGGCTTCTTCAAGTTCCACATGAACTCGGGTTTGTCCTTTGAGACCTCAGATGTACTTGTTGACCTTCTCATCTTCAGTGACATAAGGCAGCTCCAGTAGGATAGACAGGAATTGTACATTGTATGCATGCACTGACTTGAGTTGTTTAACATTTGCCAGGTAGTCTTGCATGACCTTGGTGCTATTGACAGGTTTGAATTGGCCTCAAATGGCATCTGAGAATTCACCCCAGACCTTGATTTGGCTAGAGAACCTTGTGTTCTCAACATGATTTTGCCACCAGATTGCAGCATTCCCTCGGAGGAGTGTGGCAGCAAATTGGACTAGTACTGCTTCTTCCAAATTGGTCAGTTCTCCATACTGCTCCAATTGGAAAAGCCAAGTGTTGGTAGACAGTTCCTCCTCTTTGGCCATCAAAGGTGTCAGGCTTCTGAGGCTTGATGGTGACTAAGTCAGAGATACCATTGTAGGTACAGATGTAGACTGTGCAGGAGCTTTGCCCTGCTTCTTGTTCAGTTGTTCTTGAAGTTGGGAAATATCAGCCAATGTGGTGTGCAAGAGGTTTTCTAGAGTCCTGGATGACTGAGTAGGAATTGGCTGTTCCTCTTCTTCTTCTTGTTGAATGTAGGGTGTATTCTGTAGAACATAGTTGTTGTAAGGAGTATTACCCCAGTCATTGGTATCTATGGACATGGTGTTGTAATAGGTTCTTAAAAGGTTTCTTGTTTAGGCAAGGTGTGACTTAACTGCTGCTACCAAGTGTAACAGTTCTGGTTTCTTAAATGAGGAAGCGACTTAATTCTGGTGGTTCAAAATAGCTCAAAGAGTTACTAAGAGTTCAGGAAGATCTTGTGGTTTCTGGGAGAAAATATTCTAAGCTTTATTCATAAGAATAGAGAGGATATTTATACAAGATCTGAAAGAAGGATCCAGAAGGATCTAAGAAATCAATGGAAATGCCAAGAGGAAAGTTCTCAGCAAAGATGACAAATAAAGTTCTGCAATTTTCCATAAAGTTCTGTGACTAGCTAAATCAGGAATAGTAGTGACTAGAATATTCTAGCTAAGGCTTGGTGCTAAGAAAGGATTTCTAAGCATTCGGAAGATACTAGAAGATTATGGAAAGTACTGGAAAAGATAAAGAAAAGAAATAAACTATGCTAAAATGTTACAGTTTGCATCATCTGGCTAACTATGAGGGGTTCACATCATCTGGCTGTTCACATCATCTGGCTTATTCACATTATCTGGCAATAATTCAGGTGGTACATTCTTGTGGTCTGTCACATCAGCCCCCACTAAAGGATGGTCTGTCCCAGACTGTCCTTTAGTCATCATTCCAGTAAGTATAAGCATCTTCTGCATCTATACCTGTAACATCATCTTCTGTATCTGAGTCACTCCATTCTAATTCTGGATCTTCTTCTTGTTCTTTGGGAAACAGGAAGTCTACTTATTGGAGAGTATATACTCTGGAAGGTGGTCTCATTTATCTGGTGGATATCATTGAGGTAGAAGTGGGACTGTACTAGGGCTCCAACATTTCATTTGTATAGAGTATAGATTTTTTTGGCAGTTCTTGCTTCTCAGCAGGTTATGCCAGCTAGTCCTCCAATGTATGGCTGTTCTTATAACAGTTGTCTGATATTATAGAAGGCTTGTAGGTGGTGGATCTGTAGCAATCTCTGGGCAATGGCAAGGTTTTCTTGATACTTCTGAATCAATTGTATTGGTGTTCCTTCAAGTTGGTGGAACTGGGGCAAGGGAATTGGCAGGGCTAGAAAGAAGCTGAGGATGAGGGTCTGGAGGCATTGATCTATCCTCTGAGTCATGGTTAGTGCAGGTAAATCTTGAGACAGTTGATGTGAACTGGAGTTCTCAAAATTCGTCCATTCATGCTTCTTATATGGATGTTGGTCCCTCTGATATTGTATACAAGATATGGTCCTTCCCATTTCGGTTCCAGCTTGGCAGCAAAGTTTGTTTCAATCATGCTTCTCCAAACTAGGACTTGATCTCCAATCTTGATCTTCTGATCCTTCTGCTTTTGGTCATAATACTTCTTTTGTCTTTTCTGGGCCTTGATAATTTGTTTTTGGGCATCTTTCCACAGCTGATCTCCTTTTTCAAGAAGCTTTCCAAGGTTCTCATGGTCAGCAGTTCTGGTCTTCTTGGCAAACATCATTTTGAAGGGCTTTTGTTTGTTTGAGGCAGCAGGGGTGTTTTAGATTTCCCACAGAATTTCAGATAAGCAGAGATCCCAATTAGTAGGATTAACCTTGGCAAGTTCTTTCTTGATAGTCTGGTTCATTCTTTTGGTCATTCCATTGGTTTGCAGATGATAAAAGGTGGTTCTTTTCAGGTAGATCCCATGAATTCATGTATAACTTGAGATTATGTTGTAAACAAATTCAGTTCCTCAGTCAGAGATAAGTTCTTCAGGGGGTCCATATTGGTGAGTGAGGTCATAAAGGTGTCTAACAATGGTCAGGGCATCTGCAATCTCCATGGGGTATGCTTCAGGCCATTTGGTCAGATGTTCAACAAATACTAGAATGTATTTGATTTGTTTTGGTATTACTGGCAGGGGTCCAATTATATCTACTCTCCATCTTTGGAAGATGTGAGTGGGTGGGGGAATTGATTGTAGGGGGGCTTGATAGTTCTTCTTTCCTTGATACTTCTGGCAGGTGTCACAATTCTAGATGATGTCTTGGACTTGTGTTCTGAGGTGGGGCCAATGTTGATAATCTTTTCGAATCTTGTCTTCTGTGTTTGTATATCCTTGGTGGGCTTTCTGATGTTCTTGTCAGATGAGGTCTTCTTGCTCCTTGGAGGTCATGGGAACTTCTTTGAGGGTGCAGTTCTGGGGTACACCCTTCCTTTGGTTCATTGGGTCATGTGGAAAAGAATAACAACATTGTTATGAGTTCTTCTCACTTTGTGAATAATGATGATTTCATAATCTTGAAGGATAAGGATCCATTGAACAAGGATTCAAGTTGGGTCTTTTCAGTGCAGTAACTATTTGAGAGCTGCATGATCTGTGATCAGGGTAACTTTCTTCAATAAAGTAATATTTGAACAAGATGATGCCCATATGACTATAAGGCATTCCAACTTGGTGCTCCCATAGTTGGTCTGCTGCTTGTTGGTGGCTCTGCTTGTATAAGCTATCACATGGTGCTGTGTGTCAGGTCCTTCTTGTATAAGGATTGCTCTGAGGCCATTCTTGGATGCATCAGTGTACTGTAACGTGCCTGGCTCAATAGAGGCAAATTACAAGGTTGGGCGGCTGTGTAGATTGGCTTGAGCCCCCAGTTACTTTGTTAAAAAGCAACAAAATGTTCAGGTTTATATAGGTCTGGTACTGGTGTTGGTGCTGATACTGGTGTTTAGTGGTATAATATTCAACAGCTGGAGACTTCTGCATGTGATTTCCTAATTTGGCAGCATTCTTGGGTTGCGTGCATGAGTGGATTTCCTTCTTGGGTGTCGGTGGATAATTCGTGTGATGGGCAATCAGGTGGATTTCCTTAATAGCGGGCTCTCTGGGAACCGGATGATCAGTTATTCCTTAAGGGGTACGGGTTCTGGAAGCATGACGGGCAATTGGGTTCCTTTTCTGGCGGATTTCTCAGGTGCGGTCTGGTTACACGGACGATACAGGCGGACGATGCAGGCGAACAATGTGAATCGGCGGGATGCGGCGGATCGGCGGACTTAATTGTTGAACGATGCAGTTAAGCGGACGATGCTGTCGAGGCGATTGGAACGAGGCGGGCAATCGGCGGAATGCGGCGGATCGGCGGATAAAAATGTAGAACGATATGGATGATCGATGCGGGCGAACGAGGCGGATCGGCAGAATGCGGCGGATCGGCGGGTAGAAACGTAGTGGACTTAAACTGGCGGATTACTTGGAAACAGACTTGAAAATGGTGGCCTTTCCTGGCGGTGAACTTGGAAACAGACTTAAAAATGGCGGCTTATTCCTTAAGCGGCGGTTATCTTGAAAATGGCGGACTTCTGGCTTATCTGGCAAGCGAACCAAAAACTTCTTTGTATCGGAAAGTGGACTGGAGTGGAAGGCAAGCTCACAACTTCTTGGCAGTGGCTCATTGGCAGGCGTATCTCCTAAGTGTTGCAATCCAATCTTTAGGATCAAGTGGCTTTTGGCAGGCGTTTCTCCTAAGTGTACCAGACAATTGACTTTTGCTTTGCTTTTCGGACTGAGGTTTATTCACTCTTGTCTCTGGGGTATTTTATACATTTGTGGTTGTTATCTGGTTACTATCTGGCTAAGTATAGAATGCTATTTATGGGGTTACAGTCACTGTAAGGGGTTACAGTCACTGTAAGGGGTTACGGTCACTGTAAGGGGTTACGGTCACTGTAAGGGGTGTTTCCTACTTTAGCTATTTGAGTTATTTATACAGGTGGTGGCGCATTTGGGTAACTAAGTTGGGTAGCTATACTAGTGACTATTGCTCACATCATCTGGCTAAGTTATAATTCAAGTGGTACGTTTTGTGGTTTGTCACATCAGCCCCCACTAAAGGGTGGTCTGTCCCAGACTATCCTTTAGTCATCATTCCAGTAGGCATAAGCATCTTCGGCACCTCTACCTGTACCATCATCTCTTTCTGTATCTGGGTCACTCCATTCTAGTTCAGGGTCTTCTTCTGGTTCTTCGGGAAACAGGATGTCCACTTGTTGGAGGGTGCTCTGGAAGGTGATCTCATTCATCTGTTGGATGTCATTGAGGTAGAAATGGGCCTGCACCAATGCTCCAACATTTCGTTTGAACAAGGTATAGATTCGTTTGGCAGCTCTAGCTTCTCGGATGGTAACTCCTGCTGCACTTCTTATGTATGGCTGATCTTGTAGCAGTTGTCCGATATTGTAGAAGGCTTGTAGCTGGTGAATCTGAAGCAACCTTTGGGCAATGGCAAGGTTCTCTTGATGCTTCTGGATCTGCTGTACCAAAGTTCCTTCAGTTTGGCGGAATTGGGGCAGGGGAATTGGAAAAGCTTGAAAGGAACTGAGAATAAGGGCCTGGATTCTCTGATCAATCATGGTTTGTGCAGGTATATCTTGAGGCAGTTGATGTAAACTGGAGTTCTCAAGATTCGTCCATCCATGCTTCTTATATAGATGCTGGTTCCTCTAATGTTGTGTACAAGGTATGGTCCTTCCCATTTTGGTTCCAGTTTGGCGGCAAAATTTGGTTCAATCATGCTTCTCTAAACTAGGACTTGATCTCCAATCTTGATCTTCTGATCCTTCTGTTTTTGGTCATAATACTTCTTTTGTCTTTCCTGGGCCTTGATAATCTGTTTTTGGGCATCTTTTCGCAGCTGATCTCCTTTTTCAAGAAGCTTCTCGAGGTTCTCATGGTCAGCGGTTCTGGACTTCTTCACTTCCATTTCTTAAAATGATCTTGATTTCGCCTATATATCCTGGATCAATGGTTCCTCTTTCAGTAAAGAGTCCTTCAAGGGCTAATCCAGACCTTGAGGCATAGCCAACATTCTCTTGGTGTGTCTTTTTCAGTGGAATTGCATTGGGATGAAGCAGGGTCAACTGTGCAATATTCTTACCAAGTGTAGGTTGTCTATGGGCAGAGGCTCCTGTAGCATCAGATCTCTAACCTCTGATGTCTAGGTGTGGCCATCTTGCTCCAGTAGAGGGGTCTTGAAAATAATTAATTCCTCTTTTTCCAGTGGGGTCCAGGGCTTCCATGAAATTAATGGCATCATCCATCTATCCTTGGTGGGTTGTATGGCAATTGAGAGCTAGGATATCCTCTCCTAAGTCATATATTTTGAGGACCTTTCTTCTTTTTCTCCTTTCAAATCTGGGCTTGGTCATCTCTTCTTTTGGGTGAGTGGAAAATGACTTGATGAGGGCATCTGTCTATTCGAAAGGCTCTTTCTTGGTGAGTTTCAGGCCTTGGGATGACTGGCTGAGAGCTGGGTCCAGCTTCTTCTTCACTTCAGTGTGTGTTATCTTCTCCTTCTTGAGGTTCTCAATTCCGATCATCCCATGAAACAACTGAGGGGAGCTCTTCATTTTCGGAAATGCTATCATCTTCTTCTTCTGGGGGCTGTTCCCAAATTGCTTGAATTTCAGCTGCTTCAATTTCGGGATTGGCATGACTCGTGTATGGCTTTTCAGATGTGTATTAAGAAGACATCTCTTCTTTCTTCTCTTGCAGTCAGGATATGTAGTACCAGGACTCTTTCGAATTCCCACATATCTGGATGAGTGTTTCTTGCATTTCTGTCTTTGGAGGAATTTGATGCATTCTCTGGCTTCTCCAGCAATGGCTCCAATTGTAATAGAGATATTATTTTGTGCCCACAAATTATCTTCTGGTCTGTCTTCTACCATATTGATTCAGGGCCTCAGGCTTATTTTCGAAGTCCTCCTCTTCTTCCTTCTCAGTGGTGGATTCTTCACTGCTGGCATATTTTTCTTGAATGATCACCTTCTTCTTCTTCGATGGCTCAAACCTGGTGACTTTGACTTGGTACTTCTTTCCTCTGTAGTCGAATTTGAGCACTTGTTGGCCAATGTTGACATCTGCATTCATCTCCTTCATCCAATTGGTGCCAAGGATCATATCATAGATAACAGCTTTGGTCATAATTGCCTTTGAGATGGCAAACTGGATATGTCTAAGGGTGAGGGTGATGTTTCAAACCTCTTCCAGAGGTTGAGTTCAGGCTCTATCTGCTACTATGATGCTGAGGCTAGAGGGTCCATCAATGGGCCATTGAATGCTGTCCAGAAATTTCTTGGCAATGATACATACAGCTACTCCTGTGTCAATAAGGATTTTCACCTTTTGGCCTCCGATTTCTCCAAACAGATAGGTGCTGACATGTCTTTCTGCAGCTTGCACTGCTGGGGTTACTGGTTCTTCTTGAGGGATGAGAACTCTTCTTGTGTAGGATCTGATGGTTCATAGCAATTTGTTTCTTACTCCAGCAGGTATCTGTTGAAGGAATTACAGGAGTGGGACTTCCATCTTGGCTTCTTATATCTTCTTCCAGGCTTCATTGTAGATATTCTGGGGCATGGTCTTTGGGATGTATTTCTTCTTGGACTTTGGTGTCTTGGTTTCTGATTCTGGTTCTTCTCCTATATCTTCATCAGCAGATTCTGATAGAGGATCTTCTTCATTGATAGTAGCTCCAGGAACAAAGAGTGAAGGAGAATGGGGAGGAGTATCAACTTGCTCCTCTTTATCTTCTTCTTGAATTGTTCTTCTGCTTGTTCTCTTGGGGGGCTTTCTTACTACTCTGGGGCAGCCTATTGCTCACTTCTTCTTTTCTGCTAGATAAATTATTTCTCCATATTCAGCCTTGGTTTGGTATAAGTCTAGGTCACTGTATTCCTCACTGTCACTCTACTCATAGTCTTCAACTGGGTGAGCTTCTGTCCTTTTGTTGTGGGTATTCTTTCAGTTTGGTGGTTCAGAATTCCTTGAGCTGCTTTGTTGTTGCATTCGGGGGCATAGTGTCCTTGCTGTCCACATTTGTAGCATTGGATCTCTGCTCTGTCTCTTGAAGGATAGTTTCGACTATCAGAGAATGGATAATTCCTCTGGTAATCCTAATTTTTGCATGGGGGGTACCTTGGCTGGTAATTCCGATTTTCTTGAGAAGGATATCTTGGCTGATAAATCCAATTTCGCATGTGGTGAGCCTTTCAATCTGCCCAACCAGTCTGTCTACTTTCGAATTGAGATCTTAAATCTCATTCTTGTCCTTCTTCCATTCTTTGGTAGGATTTTCTTCTTTTGATTCTCCTTAAAGAATTCCTTGCAGGGCTTTGACCAAGAGGTCCTCCTTGTCTTCTTTTCGATTGTCAGTCTAGGTGGTTCCTTGCTTGATATCAAAGTATCCTTGGGCTGTATCTACTTGCTCTTCAGGCTTCCTGATGCCCAAGGTTTAGACATGTTGAGCAATGTTGGGTGGGATTCCATTCATGAAGATCATTGGACCGATGATGTCTTGATTAGTAGCATTGAATCCTGCAGCATGAATTCTCTTCTGGATTCTGGTGAAAAATACCCTTGGGGATTCTCTGAGATTCATCTTCATTCCCATGATGGATTCTTGGGCCTTATGGCAGGTTTCATTTCCTGCATACTTTTTAATGATCCAGTGCTGCATAGCTTCATATTATTCTTCTTCTATTCTTACATTCTCCATGACATCTCCTAGGTCTGTATTGACATTATTTGTGGTTCTGGTGAAAATGCCTTTGGCTGGCTCTCTCAGTTGTATTGATTCGTCTTTGGGTTGACAAATCTCTCAGGGCTGCTATTCCTTCAATTGCATCTATGAATTCTCTTGGGTCTTCCTCTGGGTATCTTGCAAATGTAGGTAGTGTTGTGCCCATTTCATCATTACTGTCCTCTGATTCTGTTTCAATTTCTGGCTCTGATTCTGAGTTGTTGGCTGTTGATGGATATGAGCTTGAAGATACTAAAGATCTAAGAGGTGGTGCTCTTCTTGATACTATTCTGGGGAGTCTTGTGGGTTGCTCTCTTGGGATTAGAGTTACTGGTCTGGGTAAATCAGAGAAGACTCTTGGGGGGAATCTTTCAAGATAATTGTTGAGATCTTGAATGAGATTGTCAAAGTCTTGATGGGTGTTGTCTACTTTGTCTGATGTGAGCTCATCAAAATCTCTAGTTGGTGTAACTACTAGTTGTACTGGTGGAGGATTTTGTACAGTGCTGGCTTTTGCAATGTCAGATCCTTCTGATGCTGAGTGGTAACCGATTCTAGAGGTAATTTCATCTCTTCCTGTCCAAATGCTTTGTAGTGCTGGGATTTCTTCTCCTGTGGTAGCTGAAATTGGTGCTGTATCAAAGGTTGCAGTGGTGCTGGTCTCCAGGTTGAAGGTTGGGTTCTGTGAGCTGAAAAGTCATAATAATTTCTTTGAGAATGAGTTTCCCAGTTGAGCCCCCAAATGTAATATGCTCAGCTCATTAGAGGCAAATTACAAGATTGGGTGGCTGTATATATTGGCTTGAGCCCTCAGTTACTTTGTCAAAAAGCAATAAAATATTCAGATAATATGTATAGGTTTCTCCTGAGTTGGTGTTTAGTGATATAATATTCAATCTGGAGAATTCTGCATGCAATTTCCTAATTTGGCAGCATTCTTGGGTTATGAGTGAATGGGTAATTTCGTGTGACTCAGCGATCTTGTGTGCAGTGAATTTGGCAGATTTCCTTAAAGAGTATGGGCTCTCTGGGAATCAGTGATCAGTTTCCTTTAAGGGTGTGGGTTCTGGATGTGGGCTGCTGGCATGATGGCAATCAGGTTTCCTTAATCAATGCAGATTTCTTAGAGTGGTACAGATTCTTTGAGCGATGCAGTTATGTGGTCGATATGGTCAAATGATGTGAATTAAATGAGGTGGATCGGCAGAATGTGGCAGATCAGCAGACAAAAATGTGGACTTGAATGAGGTGATTGGAATGAGGTGGATTCTGCAAAGTGCAGCAGATTGGCAGATAGAAATATGGCAGCTTTTCTTTAAGCAGCAGACTTGAACAATGCAGATTAATGATGCAGATTGGCAGACTACTTGAATGGCAGCTTATTCCTTAAGTGGCAGATCTTCTTGAAAATGGCAGCAAAACTTCAGGCTTCAAAGTTACATCAATTGACTGACTTTGAGTAGCAGACTTAAACTAATGGATTCTTCAGGCTTATCTGGCAAGCAAACCAAAAATGGTGGACTTCTTTGTATCGGAAAGTAGACTGGAGTAGAAATGAAGTACCAAGCTCACAATCTCCTAGAAGAGGCTCTAGAGTGGGCATTTCTCCTAAGTGTTGTGGACCAAGTGACTCTGAGCAGGCATATCACTCAAAGTGTTGTAGGCAGACTTGTTTTTTACTTTGGATTCAATTTTGGACTCTTCTCTTTGTATTGGAAAGTGAACTGGAGTGGAAATGTATTTGTAATTTCAGACTGAGGTTTATTCACTCTTGTCTCTGGAGTATTTTATACATTGTAGTTGCTATCTGGTTGCTAGCTGGCTAATTATAGGTTGCTATTTATGTTGTATTTGGGCAGACAGCCACTGTGCAGTGGACAGCCACTGTCCACATTATTCCCTTCTTTGATTATCTGGTTATTTATACTGTTTCTGCAGCAATGGTTGCTGTGCTGATTACTATGCTATGCTAAGTATTCATGTTATCTGGTTTGTTTGCATCATCTAGCTAACTATGAGGGGTTCACATCATCTGGCTGTTTGTATCATCTGGCTTGTTCACATCATCTGGCAATAATTTGGGTGGTACATTCTTGTGGTCTATCACAATAGTGATGATGAGAAAGAGAATATCACAGTCAAGATTCAGAGGATCTATCCTGATACAGTCATGCCACAGTATAAATCAGATAATACAGTCAGAATGGACCTATCTATCACTATATACACAATACTTAAACCATAGACTATAACCATTCTTGGAATAGGAATTGAAGTAACCATCTCACTGAACTACATCAGAATCCTCAAGACAAAAAGTAGCTTGGCAAAAAGTGAAATATCTATATATGGAGGGGTCATCAATTCAAATTATATAGAAGAAATCCTTCTTCTTACCAGAAATAATAATCCAACAATTCTATTTGAAGTAAGGAAGAAAGATCAATTTACATAAATACTCATCCTACCTGTCCTCAATCCAAGAATCAAGAAAGTGATAAGTAGCAGATAAACAAAGTAAGAAAGAGCTGGATTTGGCTCCACAGGAAGAGGAATTCTCACAGCAACCAAAATCATCAAATTGGAGTACAAGAAGAAAGAAACTTAAGACAAACACACCTATATAATTAGAAGGAGCTTCTTTCTCAAGAAAGAATTACAAAATCTCTTACATATATTTGAAGATGTACTTACCACAGACTTTAAGGACATCAAGACTAAGAAGTTCTTATACTAATATAATATCAATATTGGAAGTACAAAGCCAATTTATCAAAAGGCCCACCCTATCCCACCAGCTTATAGAGAATGTCTCAAGATGGAAATCAAAGAGATGGAGGAATCTGGTATCATCAAAGAAGCTAGTAGCCCTTGGTCATCACTTATTATCCTTATACTGAAGAAAAGAAGCTGGTAAGGAGAATTTGCACCCAGACTTTATATGGACTACTAAAGACTTAATGAGGTCACTGAAAAAGACAGGCAACTACTGCCCAACATTGGCAACATCTTCATTATGCTGGGGAATAAGGCACAGTCTACATCACTCTTGACCTATTCTCTGGATTCTACAAAATTGGCCTTATACCTGAAGCCGGCAAAAGATCAGCCTTCATCACCCCCAATGGAACCTATATCTATCTTTATATGCTCTTCAGAATATGCAATGCACTAGCAAGTTTTTGGCAAATAATGAATAGCATCTTCAGAGATATTATGGAAATATAGATGATGGTATATATAGATGATATATTATCTTCAGTTGAACAGCCAAGAAATACTTAGAATATATCAAGGAAATTCTCAGATAACTTCACAAGTATGGTCTCTACATCAAGTTCAAGAAATGAAAATTTGAAGAAGAAGAAATCACATACTTTAGATACATCATCAACTATAATAGAATATATAGACTCTATAAAGATCAAGAAAGTAGTAGTATATTCAGTACCCACTAGTATTACTGAAGCCTGAGCCTTCATGGGACTAGTATTCTACTACAGAAGGTTCATTTGCAGATTCTTTCATATTGTTAGCTCTATCTATAATATGTTCAGAAATAAAGTCAAGTTTTAGTAGATACAATAGCAGTAATAAGCCTTTGATAAACTCAAGACCAGATTGACCTAGGCCCCAATTTTGAGAAGACCTGACTGGACCAAGGAGTTCATCATGCAGATGGATACCAGTGCAATGGAACTTAAAGCCATCCTAGTACAAAAGAAGAATAGTGCTGAATATATAGTAGTCTATCTTAGCTGAGCTACTCATAGGGCCAAGCAGTCCTATGAGTCATATAAGTTGAAATATCTCACAGTCATCTGAGCTGTAGAGAAGTTTCACTACTACCTAGCTGGAAGACACTTCATCATCCAGACAGACCACTCAGCACTGACCTGGATGCTCACTACTAGCAACCAAAAGAAATCTATGCCTAGTGCTCCCAAACAAATTGAATCAATTCGAATTAAATCAAATTGAGGGTGATTCAAATTGAATTGAATTAGGGATTTTTCAATTCGAATCAGGTTTGAATCAAGTTGAATTTGAATCAAATTGAGGGTCTGATTCAAACCCTATTTTTCAAAATGTAATAACTTGATAAATATATCCCTAAATTCAATGATCTTCAGCTTGTTAGATTCTCCTATATAAGAAAAATTTAACAAGCTAAAGATCATTGAATTTGGATGTGTATTCATTAAGTTATTAAATTTCGAAAAATAGAGTTTGAATCAGACCTCAAATTGAATTGGACCTCAATTTGAATTGATTTGAATCAAATTGGGCCTCAATTCAATTTGAAGTTTTCAAATTGAATTAAATTTAGGTCCAATTTAATTCAATTCATTTCATTGAGAGTACTATCTATGCCTGATGGATTATGAAGCTATAAGCATATGATGTTACAATCACCCACTACCCCAGAAGAACCAATGCCAATACCAACACTCTCTCATGGACATCCTAAAGGACCCAACTCCTGCAAAATTACCATAAATAGAGAGCTATACTACCAAATTATCAGCTACCTGGAGCAGTGAAAGATGCCCCCACATCTGGAAGAATGGACAAAAACAATTATTAATCAGACATAGAAACAATTTGAAACTGATGGAGAAATAATCAAGAAAGAATAGTAATTAGTCATCCCCAAGCATCAGAAGAATCAAGTGATGAAGAAAGTATATAAGTAAGGCCATATAAGAGGAACAAATATATATGACAAAGTAAGAAGAACTATATAGTGGCCAGGGATAGAAGAAGATATCAGGCAATTTGTCAAAACCTGTGATAAATACCAGCTATAAGAAGTACAAAATCCAACATATCAAGACCACAGCCTATCATTTACAAGAAAATGGACAAGCAGAAAGAATCAATAAGACTCTCAAGAATATCATCACCAAGATCTATGATGAATATGGAAACTGAGGCCACTATCTTCCAATAGTATTATCCACTCTGTGGAATATATATATGATCACAAAGTATATATTTTATATTATAAGAAATGCTATTCAGCAAAAAAAGTTCTAGTGGAAGATTATTAGCAAATAATGATACAATTAGAAAGCACATAGATATGGAGATATAGAGATTGCATCAAATTAGGAAAAAAGCAGAGAATTACATAACTAAGGCACAGATACTATAATAGAACAATGTGGAAAATACTCACAAGCCCCTAGCTCTTATTAAGATAAAAGATAAAGTCTTGATATATTGGAATATTGTAGAAACTTCTTGATCACAAAAACTGGAGCCCAAGTGAGAAGGACCTTATCTGGTGCAGGATATAAAAGGAATCACCTTTCAGTTATAAAAGCTCTCAGACACAATAATCTCCACCACCATCTATTAAAACTTACTTAAGAAGTACCATGACTAATAACTGAAATATTGCAACAGTACTTAAGATTACTAGTGTTGCTCAAAGAACCATCAAGAGACAATAGTATATCACTGAACCTCTGACTATAGAGGAATCTTATGACAGTATTCAAAATATTGTGCAGACCCATCTCTCTCAAATCTTATACTTCAGAGCCTATCACTATTGTACAGAATTCCAAGAGTACTTCAAACTTGGACAGATATTCAATCAGAATCAGAACATAACAAAAGATGATTGAATCACCCAATGCCAGCTCTCCTACTCTCAGATCACTATTGCCAAGAAGATTCATAAGTTATTTCAAGATGATGAACTAATACTAGTCTATCTGTAAGGAATAATCTCCACAGATTTTAAGATAGTCAGGTGGTACTATTGGGAAACAGTGATATAACAAATTGCCCAGTATAAGAATATAGATAATTAAAGCCTGGAAGTTTGAATAGATATTTCAGAGATGAAACCATCTATTTAAGAAGAAGTTGCCAAATTTGAAAGAAGAAATAAGAGATAGACAATTGATCACTACTAGTCCCAAATTAGTATAGCCTTATAGTTAGCAGTCCCTAATTTCAATAATATCTAAAACATTTTAAAACTTTCAAAATTGAAGACTTGATATAATATCTCATTTTGACAATATCAAAATAATTTCAATACTTTTAAAATAACTCATAACTTAGCTATATAAACTTAGCCACTACTTCATAGCTAGCAAATTTTCAATATTTTAGAGTAAATAAATCTCAGATAAAAACTGTTTGAAAAGAATAAGTATACCAATAAAGAGACCTTCAGGATTATATCTTTAACACATTTGGTCTCAAGAAACTACTGACTTTAAGAGTCAAGAAGACAAGAATTCAAGATAAAGAAATCTGACATACTTGCCAAGCTTAGTATCTGCTATGTTACAATATATGTATAAACTTGAAGATATAAAATTACTAACAAACAATTACTAATGACTAATTTTTAAATATCATATAACTATATACTAGAAAGAATGGTCAGGAAAATATAATGAACTGCAATATATGCTGAGACTGACATACATTAACTGAGTCTGAGTTAAACTAAGCTGGACTGCAGAAAATGATTGAAACACAGGAATGCTAGAACTAAAACTATGGAAATATAGGAACTAAACTATAGGACTATAGAAATTTGATTGAAACAGAACTAAGCACATGAATATTCTGCATACTAAGCAGCTTCAGTCACTTTGCCGAAGTTCAAACTATACTCATAACTATATTATATCAGTTCATGTGTTGCCATCTCAGACAACTGCAAGGTTGCAGAGCTGTCTATCTAGATAGAGTTGGTCAGACATATGGTGAGGATTTCTGTTTCCAGGACAATGACTCATACAAGGCATATCCTGATTCGGGTGTCTTTTGAAACATTAAGTAGTACTTATAAAAAAAAATATAAAAATA
>RQIL01006677.1:0-12417 GCA_003951145.1 Jimgerdemannia lactiflua
TCTATAGGCCATAGCCATATTTATTCCAAAACACATATCTATATAATGTATTTGTCCTCATACCACATCAGTAGCCCCAGCTCACTTCATACTACCCCACCCTCACACTCACTCTCCCCCCTATCCCTACTTGCTCAAATACTATCTCATTGCAGATCACTCACACTCAACCTCACTCTTGCTATATATAGCCTCCACTAGCTTCATGTGGCACCCCTCTCCAGAGCCCCAACCCCTCTGCCAGCCTGACATTATATCTTTCATCAACCACCACCACCTCATCATCTTTTCCCCTGGGGTCAATTTCTTTCCATCCTCAAAAACTGCCAACCAGCATCCCACCATCCCCACCCACACTGTGATAACCCACTCCAGTGGGAGCCACTAATTGCCTACCATGCCTAGCATTTTTTCCCAAAGTACATCCCATCTCTACTGCTCGTGCTCTCTCTAAAAGTCTGTTAATACTATACACTCTCTTAGCCAATGCTCAGGGATAGTTCTCTACATACTCTATAATAGTCTCACTATCCTCACCTCTCTTTTCCTCACTCAACAGCTTCCTCTATCAATCCATTAGTTCTCTAAGAATTCTCTAGTTCCTGGTTACTAAGAAGCCAACTCCTCCAATGATCTCTTCTCACTGCTGCCATACTCTCCATTCTCTACACTCTCTTTAATTCCTCAATCTCCATTCTCACCCTCACTAGCTGCCACTCCTTCTTCTCTTCTCTCATTTATCTCTTCATATCTAATCACTACATTGGTAGTTGCTCTATATGATAGCTCATAGTCTCTTCTTTTATAAAGCATACTCTTCTGCCTCCCAACTTTCCCCCAGTATATTTTTGCTGCCTGCTTCAACTTCATCCACCAGACTCCCACTGAGGCCCCCTTCTCCAACCATCTAATAATAGTAGGCCCAACCTCTCCCTCCTATCTCTTCCATTAAGCCTTATCCTCTAATAGAACTTAGTTGGGCTGCCAATGTCCAGGCCTATCCTCACTTTCCCCAAAGTTCCCCTGCCCAAGTAACCCCTAATGGTCCAATCAGGAGTACCAGACTACTCCAAGTTCTGCTAAACATCTTCTCTATAGCAATTTACTAAGAGTATCCAATCAATCCTTATTCTCAGTCCTTTAACCCAAAGTATGAAGAAGCCACTTTCTACTTGACTCTCTCTATATCTCCCAGAGTACTCAGTCTCTTAATCTTCTCCCACCTGTCCAGTCCATCATTATACTAACTATCCCTACACTCTTATCAGACAAATCCAAAGAGGCATTCTGCACTATATTAAAGTCACTATCCAGAATATCCACTCAAGTCTCTATTAGTGCTCCATCCTTTATCAGTCTTTTCAGCCATCTCACTCTCTCACTACAGACTACTGAACAATAATAAGAGCCACCCACTATTGGGCCCCTCTCCAGCCTCTTCTACATTTCTCATAAAAGACATTCTCTCTATCTCCTAATGTCTACAACACTCCTCCATCCTTGTAAATCAGTATCCCAATCTTTCTATACTATTCAGCCACCTCTCTTCATTCCTTAATCTAATTAAGCTTATCTATCTTATTCTTATATCTCACATCCTATAGTTAGAAAAAGATCAGCCTCTATCTCCCATAGTCATTTAAAAATATTCCCATATTACACCACACCCCATAGCCCATTGATATTCAATGATAAAATGTTAGTTATACTGTTTATAAAGAATATAGTTCAAAGGTAGTATATCTTTCTCAGTCTATTCAGATTTCCAAATCAATGTCTATCTTAGACAAGTCTAAGAGACATTTGGCTTTTATCTCATCTTTCTCAGTCTTCTTCTTTTCCAGCACAGTAAGGACCTCCCAATCAGTCTTATCATTTTTCTCTTCTACTTTTTTTCTGTAATCCTCAGACTGATCTCTATAGCTCAGCCACATTATTTATCACCCAGCACTCTTCGACAGCCCACTCTGTCATGTCCCTCAACTTGGCTTTCATTCTGATATTTCTCTCATACCCCTCCTCCTCCAGCATGATTGCTAATACTTCTGACAGCAGTCTGTCTACTACACCCTCTCCAGATAGAATTTTCTACTATTTCTCCTCCCTCAGGACATGGAATCCACCTTGTAAATTTTTCTGCTACCAGATCATTAAATGTTGCCAGCATTCACTCTGCCCCCCTGACATGACCAATACCCAGAGTCATGGGCCTCCTTTCCTCTCTAAGTCTACTTGCATCCTCAGTACCCTCCACTACACCTTTACTCAATAGCTTCTCAGCCACTCCAAACCTCATACCTTTGCCTCTCTCATCACAATATTCTCCCTGTCAGCCCTTTGTACCAGCCCACCATCCAAGGTTTTTACTTTTTGAGCCTGCTCTCCCTTCTCATCCAAATCAATAAAGAATCTAGGCTCATTCTCCCCAATAAACTTCTTCCACTAAAGGATATGATGTAAAGTCTCCAGGTCTCCTGGAAACTAAGGTTGTGGCACCATCCCTGCACCCTGCTTCTCTTTATAACTCTTCAGTAATTCCTTCTACATATATCTCTCCTGCTCTCTCTCCCATACCCTCTTATCCACCCACACCTTTCTTCTATTTGTCTTCTTTACTACTATTGTATCCTTAGAGCCCCCCCAAGCCTTCACCCTGTGCTCTACAGCCCCTTCCAACTCTCATAGTGCTGTTAACAGATCCTCTTCCTTCTCCTCTGTCCTCTTCACTCTTAATATCTTGCACTCAACTGGATTCTATTTCAATATCTTCAGGCAATCACTTACTTTCCCAGTCACCTCTCTTTCAGGCACCCTCAGCCTTACCTCTATATCTCTCATTCTGAATGTCACTCTCTCTTATATCTGAAAACCAATGTCAACTATATTTCTATACTCTCTTATCACTGCACCAATACATTTTCTAGTCTTCTTCACTGATACTGTAGGAACCTCCTTGATCACTAAGTGCACCACTCTGGGGTCCTAATATAAATATCTTATCATTAATATCATGACTTTGCCCACTATGACCCCCTTCGACAGGACAACCACTAGGTGTTTCTTCTCTACAAATCTGACTTCAATCCCTTTCAGCCTTCATAAACTTCACTGATACCACATCAGCCAGCTGCTTATCCAATAGCTTCAAAACTATCTTTGCCATCACTGCCAGACTCCCTAAGCTCACCATAATATAAATTCAAAGATCGACTTCTTGAGTAATGGAGCCACCATGAGGTCTATTATACAATTCAACAGATCACCTCTATGTACTATTCCCAATCCCCTCTGGCTCTCCTTGCTGCTATCAGTAGTCACCTCTAGATTATTTTTCAGATTGACTATCATACTACTATCAGCAGTCTCAGCTCTTATGCTAGTCACACCTTCTCCAACCCCCTTCTTTTCTCTCCTAGGCAGTACCTCTCCAGTATTCCCAGGCTTCTTCTTCTCCTTTCTCACCATCTTCTACCCCTTATTACTCTCTCTTCCCCCACTATTTTTAAAAGCTACTATAAAGCACTTTACTACTTCCCACCTTCTTGCTCAACTCCTGCCCCCTTCCAATACTCTCTCACTTTGACAGTTAAAGAACCCCTGTCCAATATCAATCCCCCTCTTATCATACTACTATTTGAATGCTGGACTACCTCCTATATTAGTATACTTGTCAGATCCTTGCTTTGTTGCTATTGCCTTAAGAGTTTTCTCTAATAAATGATAAAAAAGTATATCAAAAATGTGTGGAAATCTAGTATAATATGAATGTTACTTTATGAAGATATGGCCCCCAGAAGCTCATTGTGACTGCAAATTTGGAGATCGACTACTTGAATAATAGGGCCAATATCAGGCCCATCACACTATCCAACAGATTGCCTCTATATACTGTTCTCAATCTCCTCTGGCTCTCCTTATTGTTATTGGCAATCACATTTAGATTTTTTTCTAGATTGGCCATCATGTTTCCATTAGCTGTCCTAGCCTCTATATTAGTTTTGCTACCTCCAGCCTTCTGTTTTCTCCCCCCAGATAGCATCTCTTCAATGCTCCCAGTCTTCTCCTTCTCCTTTCCCACTGTCTTTTACCTTTCAGCACTCTTTCCTCTTCTATCATTTTTAACTACTGCTGTAATATTTACTACTTCTCTACTTTTTACTTTCTTGTTCAACTCCTGCCTCCCACCTGCACCTCCTTTAGTTGACAGTTCAAAAAAAACCAGTCTCATACTGATCCTTCTCTTACCATACTGCCAGTTGAGTGCTGGACTATCTCTTATATCAATATGGCTACTAGAACCTTGCTTTGTCAATATTGCCTTAAGAGCTTTCTTTAATAAATGATGAAAAAGTGTTTCAAAAAGTGAGTAGAAATTGGTGTAATGTGAATGTTACCAGAGAGAGATGGCCCCAATGCTTAATGAGCTTTGATATAGTTAGTAACTTTATCTTTAATTTACTTAATATTTTTTATTATCAAGTAGATAAGTTATTTTGGAAGTAATATTATATATAAAGGTATACTATAGTCCAGAGAGTGTGACAAAAGGTCTGATATACTCAGAGAACTCGTTAAATCAAATGGCTGGTATTTATTATTTCTTCCATAAGGTCTTCCTAATCATCTACTTTGGTTCAGATGATTGATAGTATTCTTGACTTATGTATCATGAGCAATCAAGCAATCTATATTTCGACAATACGGCATTAGTGTGCGCGCAGAGGAAAACTGCAAAGACACTCTTTTGAAGGGTTGGGATGCCTACACATTCCCTTCGGAACCAACGGATGGTCGCTACCTCTCAAAGGGGCGGGCCACTCGACATTTGATTTTCCAGGGCACAGGTCTTGTGTGGAAGGAAGGCGTGACACTTGCCCAGGCAGCGCAACTGGCCAGCGCCGGTGAAGGACATGGTAGTATCACTAACTCCATGACTCGACTTGCATAAGTGTAATTCATGCATAGTAGACCCTTGAGGTTGTCATAGACGCCCAACCGAAATTGATTTAGTTTGTGCAACATTCGTTCATTGTGGCTTTTTACGGCACTTTCACTCAGACGATTAAAATCCAGCCTTAGTGAACACCCCCTTATCAAACATGCATATAAATTTATCCAAAGATACCGTGAGCGGCAACCCCGACGAGACAAGGGTCAAGGTTTCCGTATCCGACGACGCACAAGCGAATCTCGTTGACAGCCATTGCTTCAACCTTCAAGACTGCCAAGGGCGACGGGCAATCGCTGTAGAGGTATTCGACAAGAAACCACCTTCCGGTCGGCTCAGAAACTATGGCAAGTTGTTGTTCAGGGCCCTCTTTTCGGAGGATGAGTCTAGTCTTGCCCGGAAACTGCTGCGCGAAATATTACCCCCTCATCCAATCGGTCGGGTCCTGCTTGAGTTCAACGGTGACCAAGACCTCGACGACATCCCCTGGGAATATGCGTGGGCCGGTGAGGAATATCTGGTCCGCCAAATCATGTTCACACGTGCGCTCAAAGGGGAAATACGGCAGCTGCCAAAACTTCCGTTGCGTATTGTCGTCATTGCGCCCGACCCCATCGATTCAAATCTGGCCGATTTGAATCTGAGCGGCCAGTTTCAAAATTTTATCAACCAGTGTTACAACAACTCAAGGAATGTCACCTTGGAGCGCGTGCTCCCGGCCACTCTCGGCAAGATGGAATCAATGCTCGCGGGCAAGGCTGATCAGCTGGCTACGGTGCTTCACTTCATGGGACACTGCACTGCAGCTGACGACAACTCCAGGGCCCTCGCCTTCGAACACAGCGATCATGGCAAACTCGATATTGTGAAGACACGACGCCTCATCAGCGCCCTTGCAAATCTCCGACTCGCATTTCTGTCCGCCTGCAATACTCGCGAGGTCGCCCGCGACCTGGTCCAGTTTGGCGTTCATAACACCATCGGTTCGTTCTGTTCCCTACCGGATGATATAGCTCGCAAGTTTGAGGTGCAATTCTATCAATCCCTTGCTCTAGGCCTATCCGTCGACAGAGCTATGTGGAAGACGCGTTTGGAACTCGCAGAACTTGCTAACGGCAAAGACGAACGTCAACGCGACTATCTTGCGGGTGCGATGGTGGGTTATCACATGTTTGATAGTTTGCTTTCAATTATGCAACCTTTAAGCGACGAAAGTCTCATATTTACATATCAATATTCTCTCATGAATAGATACTCTACTCAACTACGGCTCCGACGGTTGAAGATCTATTCCTATGTGAATCGGGAAACCCCACGATTAATCTCAACATGTTCCCCAACAACTGTGATAAGATACCTACGGCGGAAAACTTTTGCGGACGCAAAGAACATCTAATCAATTTGAATGGCATTTTGAGGCGCATGGCAACTCGCGGGAGTGAACCTTTTGAGGTGTGCACCATCACAGGGATCGGTGGTCAGGGGAAGGTTAGTCCGGAGAATTGATAATCGGATTAACCATATGAGCCGATAGCACACTAATGGAATTATTTATTACACATACATTAGACATCTCTGGCTATGGAAGCAGTGAAACAGGTCGCACATGTCTTCCCTGGAGGAATCTTTGCTTGGCAGTTCCAAGATGATGTGCCTATCTCAGCTGTAGCATACCTTAGTGATCTGGTCGAAGTCATTCTCCCTGGTGAAGTTAGAGACATATTCCCTGAAGGTGCTCCAGCCATATTGAGCCATGATGACATTATAGATATGGGACGGAATATCTTTAAGCGAATCAAAGCCTCTTCTTTGTTGATCCTGGACCATGCCGACACTCTGAAACGCGCAGAAGCTAGTTGCATGAAAGAATCCATAGCGCTTGTTGCTTTGCTTAGGGAGGTTGCATCGCCACACATCACTGTGAACATCCTAGCAACTTCGCAAGAGCCTCTAAGGTGGCCAAAGGAAAAATCTGTCCATCTCGAGGGCTTCTTGAATTCGGATATTGAAAACGGGCATCAATTATTTATTCAAAGTCTTAACGACGAAACAATGGAGAGAATGAACAAAGAGACAATAAAGATTACGGAGCAGGATACCAGGCAGTTGCTGTGCGATCTTGTTAAAGGCGTGGATGGACACCCGTTGAGTCTGGTACTCCTTGGCCATGCAGCTAGCCGGTCAAAACACTCCGACAAGTCTCTAAAGTTCATCGTCCGAGATCACTATAGGGCAATGCTTGCCGAAGAAGGTCTGATGACGAAAGGCTTCAAAAAACATTTTAGACCTATGATTAGCGCACTTTCTCTACAGCAGCGGTTGACATTGTACATGTGTTCGCTCTTCACAGGCCCAATTACAGTCGGAGTACTTATACTTATCAGTTACTTTGTCACCTATACCGGAACAACGGCGGAATGTTTCTCCTCAAGTGATGAAGCCATCCTGCAGATCCTGGAACAACTTTACCATCTCGAATTATTGATCAAAAAGGATGAAGAATACAGGATACATGTCGCTCTTAGGGAAGGAGCGAGGCAATGTAATACCGAGTTGAAACTGCGGCTGTGTTTGCAAACTTCTGGTATTTACGATGATATGTTTGTAATTGGTGTTGTGCTATCACCTAAGTATAGTATGTATTTAAATTTTAATCATTTTATTGCATTTTCGCGTTTCCGTTTTCTTTTGTCAACTCATTACTTAATTTCTTAAATCCAGGAAAATCCGTGGTGCTGGAGTGGCTGTTTGACAATATTCAAAATGCTCGTAGTAGTGCAAAGAATAAGAATCTTGGTGTGCAATACTTCTCTGTTGAGACCGCAGGATGCAATGTTATCAATATTTCTGGCACCAACGTCAACACCCAAAAAACGGCCGACGTGCAGCGTACACGACCCATTCAATTGGTTGTATTTATATGTAAAGCCTCTGAAACCCTTTACGGTCATCTACCTCAACTCTGCAAAGATCATATCATACCGATCGCGAGTGAAAAGAAGTTGCCTTTCGTCCTGTGTTTCGAACATATCGATCTCATCTCTGCTTCCGCCAAATCGTCAAAAATGGCTATTCAAATGAAACGCTGTGTGACGACATTGCAAACGGGATTGATAACGCACAGGATAGTGTTGACTGATGTTTCACCCAGTAAGTTGTATAATCGTGGAAGCTTCGAATTCAATACACTATTATCTCGATCAAAACAACTTACTCCAATTTACACATTTCATTAGATGATGATACAATTAAAGCAAAAGAAGAAACCTTTACAAACCCTGATAGCGTGTCATCAATTGACAATGTCATCCTCAAGAACAAAATTGCGCAAAGGGTTCATTATAAATCTCTCACCAACGTTCGAATGGATGGCGATTTCGTTGGGCGTAAACGTGAACTTGGAACGCTAAACCGCCTTCTCAATGGTTCCAATCGCTATATTACCATCAAGGGATTTGGTGGGATGGGGAAAACGTCATTGGCGCTCCAAGCAGTCAAAGAGTTCAACTCGGGTGCCGTTGTTGCTCTATCCCTCGTTGGAACACCGAAATTAAGTGAAGTGATCCTAAAGATTGCGCGATTTCTCGGTATTGACACCAAAGAGTTAGGACCTCAAGATCACGAATATGAAGTGCTTCTAAAGTTGGAAGGCGAAGAGACAATTTTGTTGTATCTTGACAACATGGAAGATATCAAGCATGCTAGTGAAAACGGAGATCCGGAGAAGAAGAGGGATGCGAAAGCTTTGATGAAATTTTTTAGAAACGTACCTAATAACGTCAAGATTTTGGTAACATCAAGGGTTGCACTCGACTGGCCTAATGAAAAGATCATAGAGTTGAGTGGCTTGACCCCCGCTGATGGTGTGAAGGTTTTTCATCAATGGGTTCCTCGACGTGAAAGCGAGATTGATGATGGCGATGCAAGGAATCTTTGTAATCTTGTAAATGGTCATTCTTTATCCGTTCGACTTCTTGGTGGTGTGTTCAACAATTGCAAGGAACATATCAAACAAT
The DNA here is from genome assembly GCA_003951145.1 of Jimgerdemannia lactiflua. Lineage (NCBI taxonomy): Eukaryota > Fungi > Mucoromycota > Endogonomycetes > Endogonales > Endogonaceae > Jimgerdemannia > Jimgerdemannia lactiflua. The sequence continues at coordinate 8,965 of RQIL01006677.1, forward strand.
TTGTCGAAAATGTAAGAGAAAGGCTTTCAAAGGCAGAAGATTTAGATTCACCGGAGGAGCGTCATGAATCGATCAACTCTTGCATAATTTACAGCTTCAATTACTTGGATGACACTCTCAGGACACTCCTCGGTAGATTGAAGGTATTTGTTATACCATTTACGGCAACCCTCGCAACGAGGGTTCTCAATCACTACACTACATTGACATCGACATCGACGACATCGCCATCGGCATCATCTGTGGCGAACGATCTACACAAGCTCTGCCATCACAGCTGGCTGAATGAGCGTAAATACGAGATCGATCCCATTGTTGGTGACTGGCGGCCGAGGATTATTGAGAACGACACTGAGTTTTATACCCTGCATCCTCGACTACGTGACTTTCTCAACGATCATTTTGGAAATGTTGAAGGTGTGAATTCGTATATGCCCAACGATCCTGAAATTCAGTTCTATACTGCGCTGTGCTACGGAGTAGGATTTGGTATTGTGAACGATTTGCAGAAGCAGATTGAATGGTGTGCTAAGGCTGGAGAAAATGGACATTTGGAAGCGCAGATAACCCTTGCAAGATGTTATGAGAAAGGGGGGGGTGGAGTTGAACAAGACATAAGAAAAGCATTTTATTGGTATATGAAGGCCGCTGAAGCAGATGACAAGGGAGCACAATTGAAGGTTTTAACTGGCATAGGGCGAGATGGTGATTTCGAAGGCCGTGTAACCAATTGGGATTATTGGTATAAGCGCCGTTGTAATAACAAAAATAAACCCTTGGAAAACAAGTTCGACCTTTCTCTTTCGCTTTTACATCGAGCAGCCGAATCTGATGAAGTTGAATTGGTCAGGTCACTGATGGAACAACCGTTGACAAAGATAGACCTAAAGGACAATCGCGGTCGAACGCCACTTCACGCAGCCGCCGAGAAAGGAAGCATTGGTGTGTTAAAGTTACTCGCCATTGACTTCGACGCCGATATCAACGCCCAAGATACAAGCGAGCGGACACCAATTCACCTTGCCGTGTCTAACGGGCACGTCGAGGCCGTGAGGTTGCTCATAGCTGAGTTCGGAGGGGATATCAACGTCGAAGATAATAACGGAAAATCACTGCTTCACCTGGCTGTGGAGATGGGCCATACCGAGATGGTGAGATTGCTTGTGGGCGAGTTCGCAGTGGATATCACCGTCAAGGACAAATATGGAATAACACCGCTTAGCGAAGCTGTGGATGGCAACCATATCGAGGTCTTGAGATTGCTCATAGACAAATTCGGAGCAGTCAAGGACGGAAAAACACCACTTCACTATGCTGCGATGAGTGGGAATGTCGACTTCATGAGATTGCTCTTGGTCGATTTCGGAGCTGACGCCAACGTCAAGGAGAATGACGGAAAAACACCGCTTCACTATGCTGCGTTGAATGGGAATGTCGGCGTCATGAGATTGCTCTTGATCGATTTCGGAGCTGACGCCAACGTTAAGGATAGTGTTGGGAAAACACCGCTTCACTATGCTGCGTTGAATGGGAATGTCGACGTCCTGAGGTTGCTCTTGGTCGATTTCGGAGCTAACGCCAACGTCAAGGGGAATGACGGAACAACACTTCTTCACTCCGCTGCAACGAACGGCGATGTTGCGGTTGTGAGGTTGCTTGTGGATGAATTTGGAGCAAACGTCAAAGCCAAGAGTAATGCAGGATGGACACCCCTCCACTCGGCTGCAAGGAATGGGAAAGCTAATGTCATAGGTCTACTCGTGGGCGAATTTGGAGCGAACGTCAATTCCAAGGACAACTACGGATGGACACCACTACACTGGGCTGTGAAAGAAGGGTGTGTCAAGGCCGTAAATTTACTCGTGGACCAATTGGGAGCGGATGCCAACGCCATCGCCATTGACGGCCAAACGCCGCTACAGCTTTCCATTGAACGACCAACACACCGTTGGGTTCGTTGTGATGGTTGCAATTTGATCCCTATCACTGGGGGACGGTACAAGTGCATGACCTGTGAAGATTTCGATTTCTGCCAGTCATGTTATTGCAAGAAAGATCATTACATTACCCATGAATTCGACATGGTTAAGTCACCCATAGTAGTTATTTTGGAAGAGACACAAAAAAAGCTGGTAATGGGTAATGTTGACAAAGTCGCAAAGCTAATTGACAATGACAGACACGGTGAAACACAAAGGCTTCAAGTCCTGCAGAACGAGTTACCTCAACTCGATCACCAGAATATGGTGATCTTTGCAAACAATCCAGCGTCCTCGACCAAGGATGACAAATCCCAAGCATTGAGTGAGGGAATCTCAATACACGAAGACGCTAAGACTCCTACCTCCCTCCAAAGTGATGCTGCTGCTTACAAGACCGTTCTGGGAAAGGCTGACAACGTTTCTACGAAACCCCACAGAATTACTCGCCCCACCCCCTCTGTCTTGAAACCTATATCAGATTCTAAAAAGGCTTCCACCACGTCTGCGACGACCCGCGTCACCTCGGATCCAACCAAGCCTGCGATGACCCGCATCACCTCGGGGGGCCCAACAAAGGCTACGACGACACGCGTCACCTCGACCCCAACCAAGGCTGCGACGACCCGTGTCACCTCGGTCCCAACCAAGGTTGCAACGACCCACGTCACCTCCGCCCGAACCTCGGATAAAAAAATCAAGACTGTGCCCGTTCCCGACAAGTCGAATCCGGCACCACTTTCCGGAGTCAAAAACGTCCCAATGTCCTCGACGGACGATCAGCTCCCTGTAGACCCACCAAAAGACCAAAAGCTAAAGTTGCCATCGGGAACTCAGAGACCCAAATCGCCCACAGGAATTCAAAGATCAAAATCACCCTCAAGCATCTCGAGGCATAAATTACCTTCCAATACTCGGGAGCTAAAGTCCCCTTTAGATAAACATCACCCACAGGCATCCTGAAACCTTTGTAAGTCCCAAGATATTTAGGATTATCATAAAGCTGTTGTGTTAGATTCAACTATGCATTGATTATATTTCATGATTTTTATGCATGAGAATTTGTATTACTATCACACTAAATAAATAGTTGTATTTTAAGATGTTTTTGTGCCCACCACTATATCATAATTATAAGTAAAACATCATTTAATTGAAGAATGAATTCCAGTTATCTGGTTTTTTAGTTGATAAAGACAGACACTTATTACTTTTAATAATTCAGTCCAGTCATCTCAGTACTCTTAGTCTCTTATTCTAATGCCTACTCACTATATAGATTTATCATCTATCTTTCTATAAGCAGTTTAATATATCTTATTTGATTGCTTTCTACATTAATAAAGTTTGAAGATTTGATATAGTTCTGATAGAGCATTTTATTTTTAATGACTTTTGCAAACTTTCTTTAATTGAAATTAAATTTCCTGACTTATTTATAATATATCTAATATTCAAAAGTAGAATAAGAAGA
>RQIL01006688.1:0-12416 GCA_003951145.1 Jimgerdemannia lactiflua
TTTGATAGAAGTTTTGCTTTTTTCTTAGAAGTTCTATAAAAGTAGTGAGTTTTTTTTCTTTTAAGAAATTGCTCTTTTTGATAAGCTCATTAATTTGTGCCAGCTGACTCTTAACATAGTTTATCATATAAAGAATTTGTGGGTTAGGGCAAATTTGGACTGTGTAATATTTTAGTATAGTTTATTTCTTTTTCTTGTCTTTCTAGTACTTTCTATAATCTTCCAGTACCTTCCGAATGATTAGAAATCATCTCTTGATACTAAGCCACAGCTAGAATATTCTTGTTACTTCTGTTCCAGTCTTAGCTAGTCACGGAACTTCATAGAACATTATGGATCTTTATTTATCATTATTGCTGACAAATCTTTCTCTTGGCATTTCCATTGATTACTCAGATTCTTCTGGATCCTTCTTTCATCTCTTGTATAAATATCCTCTCTATTCTCTCGAATAAAGCTCAGAATATTTTTTCCCTGAATCCACAAGATCTTCCTGAACTCTTAATAACTCTTCAAGCTACTTTGAACATCTAGAATTTAGTCACTTCCTCATTTAAGAAACCAGAACTGTTACACTTGGTAGCAGCAGTTAAGTTACACCTTACCTAAACTCAAGAACTAGTCAAACACCATGTCCATGGACTCCAACACTAACACCTGGAACAACAACACCTACAGTACCCCTTATGGCAACTATGTCCCACAGAACACACCCTATGTTCAGCAAGAAGAAGAGAAAGAATAGCAAATTCCTACTCAGTCATCTGGAACTCTAGAAAGCCTCTTGCACACTACATTGGCTCAGATTTCCCAACTTCAAGAATATCTAGACAAGAAGGAGGGCAAAAGCTCCTATACAGTCTACATCTACATCCATAATAGTATCTCTGACAGTAGTTACCATCAAGCTTCAGAAGCCTGACACCTTTGATGGCCAATGAGAAGGACTGTCTACCGATGCTTGGCTTTTCCAATTGGAGCAGTATAGAGAACTGACCAATTTGGATGAAGCAGTACTAGTCCAATTTGCTGCCACACTTCTCCAAGAGAATGCTGCAATCTGGTAGCAAAATCATGTCCAGAATACAAGATTCTCTAACTGAATCAAGGTCTGGGGTGAATTCTCAGATGCTATTAAGGGCCAATTCAAACCTGTCAACAGCACCAAGGTTGCACGAGACCACCTGGCAAATATTAAACAACTCAAGTCTATACAAGCATACAATGTACAATTCCTGTCAATTCTTTTAGAGCTACCTCATATCACTGAAGATGAGAAGGTCGACAAGTACATCTGAGGTCTCAAGGGACAAACTCGAGTTCATGTTGAACTAGAAGAGCCCAAAGACCTAGATACTGCAATGAAAATTGCTAATAGGTTCGATGTCATTACCTATGGCAACTGCTTTGAGCAGAAGAGATCACCATTCAACAACAACCCCAGAAGGGAGGAAACCAAAGTCAGAACTGTTGGACCTGCCCCCATGGACCTAGACACCATCAACAAGAACAAGAAGAACAAGCTTATACCTAAGGAAAAGGAGTGTCTCAAGAAGGCTAGAGCCTGCTTCTTTTGCCAACAGCCTGACCACATTGCCACTAAATGTCCCAAGAAGACTACCAAACCCAAGAGGATCCTGGTCCTGTCTAAAGACACCCAAGGTCACCAAGTCAAATAAGAAGTGGTACTCAATTTTATGCGAGTCAATCCTAAGGCCCAGATTCCTCAAGCATAGTCAGAAGGAGCCATTGGTTTAGACCTTCAATCTATCTAACAAGTCACTATTCCTGCCCATGAAAGAAGGCTCATTCCAACTGGCCTTACAGTTGAAATACCCAAGGAACATTATGCAAGAATTGTACCAAGATCTGGCCTCAGTATCAAGTACTCACTAGATGTTGGCACTGGAGTCATTGACCTTGACTTCTGAGGAGAAATGCAAGTCTTACTAGTCAACCACAAGGACCAACCTTATACTGTCAATGAAGGTGACAGAATTGCACAGCTCATTCTAGAGCAAGCCACCCTGCCTGCCATCAAGGAAGTCACCAAGTTGTCTCCAACCAAGTAAGATCAGAAAGGCTTTGGCAGTACTGATCAAGTTGCTAGCATAGCTGAGAACTGAGCCAACTCAATGCTCATCTTCAAAGGTCTAGTCAAAGGTCAAGAACTAGATGTTCTCATAGACAGTAGAGCTGTTGGGAACTTCATCAACAAGAACCTCATCAACAAGCTCAAGATTCTCACTAAGCCAGCTAGCAAGAATGGTGGAGTTGTCACTGCTGATGGCACCACTCTACCAATTACTCAATTGCTGCTAAACTTCCCCTCAAGATTCAAAAGTACTTGGAATGTTTAGATTTTGAAGTGGTATCCCTAAGAGATCATGACCTGATCTTAGATAAACTCTGGCTTATATGACACAACCCACACATTGATTGGACCAAGAATGAAGTTACTCTGATTCAAGATGGAGCCAACATTACTATCAAGCCTGACAAGACTCAGACAAAAACTCCAATTGCAACTCTCTCTGCAATTCAGTTCAAGAAGGCTCTCAAGAAAGCTATCTGTGCCTTTATTGTACTGATCTGACCCAAGAAAGAAGACAAGAGGCTGTCATTTAGTGAAAGTGTCAAGCTACTGCTGAACAAGTACAAGGATGTCTTCCCAGACAAGCTACCTGGCCTACCACTCTTGAGAGACCATGACCACAAAATCAAGCTGGTACCAGATGTGGCCATTCTTAAGAAGAAGATGTACTGCATGTCACCACTTGAAATTGAAGCAATCAAGAAGGAACTTAATGAACTCATTGAGTAAGGAGCCATTCAACCAAGCAAGTCACCTTTTGGCTCCCCAGTCCTATTTGTCAAGAAGAAGGATGATACCTTATGAATGTGCATAGACTACTGTGTACTCAACAAGATCACTGTCAAGAACCACTACCCACTACTACTCATCGATCAAATCTTTGATGCCCTCAAGAATGCAAAGTACTTCACTAAAATTGATCTCACCTCTAGATATCACCAAATTTGAATCAAGCCAGAAGACATACCCAAGACTGCCTTCATGACACCATTTGGTCTCTATGAATTTCTAGTTATGGCCTTTGGTCTCACCAATACACCAGCAACCTTTCAAGACCTCATGCAGACTATTTTAAGGATCAGCTCTATATTTTTGTACTTGTGTACATTGATGATATTCTGATCTTCAGTGGTACTGAAGAAGAACATCTCAAACACCTTGAACAAGTCCTCAAGATCCTCTATGAACACAAGCTTTATGCAAAGCTCAAAAAGTATGAATTCTTCAAGGATCAAGTTGAATACCTTGGACACATTGTATCAGCCAAAGGAATTCAAGTAGATCCAAGGAAAATACAAGTCATTGAACAGTGGCCTGTACCAGTAAGTCTCACTGAACTTAGGTCCTTCCTTGGTCTGGCTGGATGCTACTGCCAATTTATCAAGAACTTCTCTGGCATAGCAGAATCTTTGACAAACCTCCTGTGAAAGCAACCCAACTCTGACCTCTATATTCCCTATATCTGGGATACCTTCCATCAACAAGCCTTTCAAGAACTCAAGAACTGCCTGACCCATATACCTGTCCTTAGAAACATGGACCTGAACTTGAAGTTCACTGTCACTACTGATGCATCCAGCTTCACAATTGGTGCAGTCATCTCTCAAGATGATGAACAAAGATACAGACCCATTGCATTCAAGTCAAAAAAACTGTCTCCTGCAGAACAAAAGCTAGCCACTTATGAAAAAGAACTCCTAGCAATCATTCATGCCCTTAAGACCTGATGACACTACCTAGAAGGAGTTGAGTTTGACATGATCACAGATTACAGAGCTCTTCAGTATATCAACACCCAACTAACTCACAAGCCAAGTGGAGTCAGTTACTCCAGACCTTTACTCCAAATATCATCTATAAGCCCAGCAAAACCCTGATTATATCAGATACACTCTCAAGAAGGCCTGACCTTGCTGCCATTTTACAAGTCACCATGGCACCTGAATTCCTTAACCAGATCAAAACTACTTATGAACAAGACTCTCTGGTTCTACAAAAGGACACCAAGGAATTCAAAGAAAAGTACACCTTCAAGAACAACCTTGTGTACTATTAAGACAAGGTCTATATCTCTGCCAACCCTGAACTTTAGTACAAGATCCTTCATGAACATCATGACTCCCCACTAGCTGGTCACCTTGGAACCAAGAAAACCATCAAGAACATTCAATAAGACTACTACTGGCCCAATATGCTCAAGGAAATCAAGAAGTATATTCAAAGCTGTGACCTATGTCAAAGGAACAAGTCAAGCAACCAAATGCCTGCTAGTCTTCTGCAACCATTGCCAATTTTGACCAAGAAGTTTGAGCAAGTCACAATGGACTTCATTGTACAACTCCCATGAATCAAATTAGGCTATGATGCTATCATCATATTTGTGGACTGCCTGACCAAGATCACAATCACCAAGCCAATCACAACCAATACCACTGCCCCTGAAATCACTAGAATCTTCTTCAAGTCTATCTTCCACCAATATGGACTTCCCCAAGTAATTGTCAGTAACTGCGACCCCAAATTCACAAGTCACTTCTGGCAAGTGCTCTTCAAGACTCTTGGAACCCAAATTGCTATATTTACTGCCTTTCACCCTCAAACTGATGGACAGATCAAGAAAATGAACAGAATACTTGAACAAATGCTCAGAAACTATGTGTCTTATGAGCAAGATGATTGGGACCACTACCTGACCTATGCCGAGTTCACCTATAATAATGCAGTCCAATCATCTACTAGTCTTTCCCCATTTCAGTTATTACATGGTCAAAACCCTGAGACCCCTGCAAGCCTAGTTTTATTCCAGCAATCCAGTCACACACAAGTTCACATAGCCTAGAACCTTATTGACAATATGGATTCCCTTCTCAAGATTGCGACTGCGAATCTGCTAAAGGCCCAACAATATCAAGCTAAGTATGTAGATAAGAAATATTGTGATGTCAACTACATTATTGGAGATATAATTCTACTCAAAGCCAATAACATCAAGGCCCAATCTCAAGTCAACTGCCAGTCAGCCAAATTCCAGCCCAAGTACCTTGGACCCTTCAAGATCACTGAGCAAGTCTCTACCTACTCCTACTATCTCAGTCTACTGACAACCATGCATATACATCCAATATTCCATGTATCACAACTCAAGGCCTGGAACCAGTCACCCCCTTACCCTAGCCAAATTCTGACACCCTCAGTACCAGTTATGATTTAAGATCATATCAAGTATGAAGTTGAGAAAATCTTAGACAAACGAGTCTGATACCATCACACAGAATACCTAGTCAAGTGGATGGGCTACCCTGAATATGATACTACCTGGGAACCTGCTGCCAATCTCAAGAACTCTCAAGACCTCATTCAAGAGTTCGAGTAAAAAGAAACTCATTGACTGCCCATGAGGTTCTCTTCTTGGATAGTAGATAACCTACTGTACTGATCAGGTACATTACGCATTGGGACACTCTAAGGGATACAGCATCAGCAATAAGACCCACAGAAGAACTCTGTAAACCCGCAACTAACGAGGTTCAAACCAGTTCTCATTCAATCAAGATAATACTTTGACCCTTGCCTTATACAAGGATGGCCAGTCCTTGCCAATGAGCTGATATATTTTATTTGTCTTTTCTTTTGGTTTTATTTTCTTGTATTACCTTCTAAATTCAATGAGGACATTGATTCTTAAGGAGGGGGAGATGTAATATTTTAGTATAGTTTACTTCTTTTTCTTTGTCTTTCTAGTACTTTCTGTAACCTTCTAGTATCTTCCAAATAATTAGAAATCATCTCTTGGCACTAAGCCACAGCTAGAACATTCTTGTTACTTCCGTTCCAGTCTTAGCTAGTCACAGAACTTCATGGAACATTGCAGATCTTTATTTGTTATTATTGCTGACAAATCTTTCTCTTGACATTTCCATTGATTTCTCAGATCCTTCTGGATCCTTCTTTCAGATCTTGTATAAATATCCTCTTTGTTCTCTCGAATAAAGCTCAGAATACTTTCTTCCAGAATCCACAAGATCTTCCTGAACTCTTAATAACTCTTCGAGCTATTTTGAGCACTTAGAAACAAGTCACTTCCTCATTTACGAAACCAGAACCATTACAAGCATAGTCAGAAGGAGCCATTGATTTAGACCTTCAATCTGTCCAATAAGTCACTATTTCTGTCCATGAAAGAAGGCTCATTCCAACTAGCCTTGCAGTTGAAATACCCAAGAAACATTATGCAAGAATTGCACCAAGATCTGGTCTCAGTGTCAAGTACTTACTGGATATCAGTGCTGGAGTCATTGATCCTGACTTCTGAGGAGAAATGCAAGTCCTACTAGTCAACCACAAGGACCAACCATATAATGTCAAGGAAGGTGACAAAATTGCACAGCTCATTCTGGAGCAAGCCACCCTGCCTGCCATCAAGGAAGTCACCAAGTTGTCTCCAACCAAATGAGATCAGAAAGGCTTTGGCAGCACTGATCAAGTTGCTAGCATAGCTAAGAACTAAGCCAACTCAATACTCATCTTCAAAGGTCTAGTCAAAGGTCAAGAACTAGATGTTCTCATAGACAGCAGAGCTTTTGGAAACTTCATCAACAAGAACCTCATCAATAAGTTCAAGATTCTCACCAAGTCAGCTGGCAAGAATGGTAGAGTTGTCACTACTGATGGCACTACTCTACCAATTGACTCAATTGCTACTAAACTTCCCCTCAAGATTCAGAAGTACTGGAAATGTTTAGATTTTGAAGTGGCACCCCTAGGAGATCATGACCTGATCTTAGGCAAGCTCTGGCTTACATGACACAACCCATACATTGATTGGACCAAGAATGAAGTTACCCTGATTCAGGATGGAGCCAACATTACCATCAAGCCAGACAAGACTCAGACAAAAACTTTAATTACTACTCTTTCAGCAATCCAGTTCAAGAAGGTCCTCAAGAAAGCTACCTGTGCCTTTGTTGCACTGATCTGATTCAAGAAAGAAGACAAGAAGCTATTAATCAGTGAAAGTATCAAGTTACTGCTGAACAAGTACAAGGATGTCTTCTCAGACAAGCTATCTGGCCTACTACCCTCAAGAGACCATGACCATGAAATCAAGCTAGTATCAGATGTGGCCATTCCTAAGAAGAAGATATATCACATGTCACTACTTGAAATTGAAGTAGTCAAGAAGGAACTTAATAAACTCATTGAGCAAGGAGCCATCCAGCCAAGCAAGTCACCTTTTGGCTCCCCAGTCCTATTTGTCAAAAAGAAGGATGATATCTTGTGAATGTGCATAGACTACCGTACACTCAACAAGATTACTGTCAAGAATCATTAGCCACTGCCACTCATCGACCAAATCTTTGACACTCTCAAGAATGCCAAACACTTCACCAAGATTGACCTGACCTCTGGGTATCACCAAATTTGCATCAAACTAGAAGACATATCCAAGACAGCATTCATGATACCATTTAGACTATATGAATTTCTAGTCATGGCCTTTGGTCTCACCAATGTGCCAGCAACCTTTCAAGACCTCATGCAGACTGTCTTCAAGGATCAGCTCTATATCTTTGTACTCATATATATTGATGACATCTTGATCTTCAGCAGCACTGAAGAAGAATATCTCAAATATCTTGAACAAGTCCTCAAGATCCTCTGTGAACACAAGCTTTATGCAAAGCTCAAGAAGTGTGAGTTCTTCAAAGATCAAGTCAAATACCTTGGACACATTGTATCAGCCAAAGGGATTCAAGTAGATCCAAGGAAAATACAAGTCATTGAACAGTGGCCTGTACCAGCAAGTCTTACTGAACTTAGATCCTTCCTTGGTCTGGCTGGATACTACTGCCGATTTGTCAAGAACTTCTCTGGCATAGCAGAATCTTTGACAAACCTCCTGTGAAAGCAACCCAACTCTGACCACTATGTTCCCTACATCTGGGATACCTTCTGTCAATAAGCCTTTCAAGAACTCAAGAACCACCTGACCCATGCACCTGTCTTTAGAAATATGGACCTGAACTTGAAGTTCACTATCACTACTGATGCATCCAACTTCACAATTGGTGCAGTCATCTCTCAAGATGATGGATAAGGACACAGACCCATTGCATTCAAATTAAGGAAACTGTTTCCTGCAGAACAAAAGCTAGCTACCCATGAAAAGGAACTCTTGGCAATCATTCATGCCCTCAAGACCTGGCAACACTACCTAGAAGGAGTTGAGTTTGATGTGATCACAGATCATAGGTCTCTTCAGTATATCAACTCCTAACCAACTCTTTCCCATTAACAAGCTAAGTAGAGTCAGTTACTTCAGACCTTTACTCCAAATATCATCTACAAGCCTGGCAAAACTCTGGTTATATCAGATGCACTCTTAAGAAGGCCTGACCTTGCTGCCATTTTACAAGTCACCGTGGCACCTGAATTCCTTAACCATATCAAGACCGCTTATAAATAAGACTCTCTGGTTCTACAAAAGGATACAAAGAAATTCAAAGAAAAGTACACCTTCAAGAACAACCTCATATACCATCAAGACAAGGTCTATATTCTTGCCAACCCAGAACTACAATACAAGATTCTTCACAAGCATCATGACTCCCCACTAGCTGGTTATCTTGGAACTGAGAAAACTATCAAGAATATTCAATGAGACTACTACTGGCCCAATATGCTCAAGAAAATCAAGGAGTATATTCAAAGCTGTAATCTTTACCAAAGAAATAAGTCAAGCAATCAAATACCTGCTGGTCTTCTATAACTATTGCCAATTCCAACCAAGAAGTTTAAATAAGTCACAATGGATTTCATTGTACAACTCCTACGAACCAAATCAGACTATGATGCCATTGTTATATTTGTGGACTGCCTGACCAAGATCATAATTGCTGAGCCAACCACAACTAATGCTACCACCCCTAAAATCACTAGAATCTTCTTCAAGTCTATCTTCCACCAATATAGACTTCCCTGAGTAATCATCAGTGACTGCGACCCCAAATTCACAAGTCACTTCTGGCAAGCACTCTTCAAGACTCTTGGAACTCAAATCACTATATCTACTGCCTTCCACCCTCAAACTGATGGACAAACTGAGTGAATGAACAGAATACTTGAATAAATGTTCAGAAACTATATATCTTATGAGCAAGATGATTGGGACCACTACCTGACCTATACTGAGTTTGCCTACAATAATATAGTCCAATCATCTACTGGTCTTTCTCCTTTTCAGTTACTATATGGTCAAAATCCTAAAACCCCTGCAAGCTTAGTCTCATTTCAGTAATCTAGTCACACACAAGTCTCCACCACTCAGAACCTTATCAACAAAATGGATTTCCTTCTCAAGACTGCTACTGTGAACCTGCAAAAGGCTCAACAACATTAAGCTAAATATGCAGATAAGAAACATCATGATGCCAACTACACTATTGGAGATATGGTTCTACTTAAAGCTGACAACATCAAGGTCCAATCTCAAGTCAACCACCAGTCAGCCAAATTCCAACCCAAGTACCTTGGACTCTTTGAGATCACCAAGCAAGTCTCTACCTATTCCTACCATCTCAGTCTACCGACAACCATACATATACATCCAGTATTCCATGTATCACAACTCAAGGCCTGGAACCAGTCACCCCCTTACCCTGGCTGAATTCTGATGCCCTCAGTACCAGTTATGATTAAAGACTATATTGAGTATGAAGTTGAGAAAATCTTAGACAAATGAGTCTGATACTGTTACACAGAATACCTAGTTAAGTGGATGGGCTACCCTGAATATGACACTATCTGAGAATCTGCCGCCAATCTCAAGAACTCTCAAGATCTCATTCAAGAGTTCACAGCTCGCCCTTCTTCCACTACCACTCATGTTACACAAATCTTGTGCACAAACTTTGAGCAGTTTATTGAAGAAAATAACTATCAATATAGCAGCAATTCAACCTCCTGGTTGGCATACTGGGTTCGATACTGGTGTGGCGTTCAGGTGGCAGCAAGGAAAAGAAGGGTATGGACTTGGGATGGGATCCTTTGGGAAGGCGACTGGTGGAAGGGAAGCTGATGGCAGGCAAAGAGAGGAAGGAGAGGGGAGTGGCAAGGGACCAGTGAGCTTTGCAGCAGTAGTGAAGAGTGGAGCAGGAGGAGATGGAGATGGATGGCAGAAGGTTGGAGGACCGAAGGAGAAGCTGAGTGGGAGTGGAGGAGCTGAGCCGGGCATAGGGAGTGAAGGGAGAGGCTGGGGGGAGTGGTGTGACTGCTGATAATAGCGGGACTGGCAATCTGGAAAAAAAAGAAGATGTGATGGCTGATTATACCAAGGGGGCGGCTAAGGGATCATTGGTGATATACAAGAGGGACCTGGCTGATGGTGTAATGGGGCTGGTGGTGGCACTGTTGCTCAAGAAGTCTATTTCAGAATTTGCAGTCATGATGAGCTTCTGGGGGCTGGCAGTAACAGCCAGGGCAGTACTGGTGCTCCTGGGCAAGCAGTTGAAGGATGTGGCTTCCATGAAGTTTTTGAAGGGCCTGGAAGGAGTGGAAGTGGGTTTTGTCAAGGAGGAACAAGTAGTGGCAGCAGTGGCTCAGGGGATGTGAATTAGAGAAGTCGCTGTTCCAATGATGAGGTGCCTGCATTGGGACCCGAGAGTGGTGCACCTGGTGGTCAAGAGAGTTCCAACAGTGTTAATGAAGGAGACGAAGGAAAGAGTTGGGAAGGTGATGCAGGAGTTTGGTGAAGTGGTGGATATTGGATTCCAGATGTGGGAGGGGATAGCATTCCACACTGGAGATATAGAGGTGCAGTTGAGAGTAGCTGAGAAGGAGGCAATAGGAAAAGGAAGGGACTGGCCCAGAGTACTGAAGTGGGAGTCCTTTGAATACAAAGTATCAAGGGTCAAGGGTTCGGAGGAGGAGGAGGAGGACCTGCTGATAGTACTGTAGGAGTTGGAGCAAGCTGTAGAGCAGAGAGAGAGAGTGTGGAAAGCCTTTGAGAAGGCCACGATAATGGTGGAAATCAATGGAAAGATGATCTGAGTAGACAAGTTGATATGGGAAAAGGCCCAAGAGAGGAAGCAGCAGCAGGAGCTCCTTGCTAAGCTTGGGGCAGATAATAAGAAGGGAGGGGTAGGGGCAAACATAGTGGAGAAGAGTGGGCAGAAGGGGTCTGAGAGTTCTATGTTCTCTGAGCATGCCCTATAGCAGAGAAGGGTAGATACTGAAGAAGAGATTTTCTTTGATAACTGGAGGCCAGAGAGCGATACTGACAGGGACAAGGAGAATGTGAGGCTGGAGGATGCCATTGGAGAAGTAGGGGCTGAGGTGGAGGATGTGGTTATGAAGGGAGTGAAGAATATCAGATTTGGAGTCCCAGAGTTGGCCTTGGGGGGCCAGGTAGTTGGGGTGTCTGGAGAGAGCCTGGTGGATGCATCCAATGAGGAGTGGGATGAAGCAGCCAGTGCCAACATGGTTGGAGTTAAGATGGTGGGGAAGAGGGTGATGACTCCAGGAGGAGAGCATGTGGGGGAGGAGTCCTGGCTGTGCAGATTGATGAGAGATTTGGCAGATGAGGAGTTTGGCAATATTGACTTTCGACTGCTGAGTGAGAAGGACTGGAGCGACATTCTGTGTAGAGTTGGAGTGGTAGGAAAGTTGGTGATGATACACTTGGCAACACTATTGGAGGATGAGGGGTATGAAGTGAATGCCACTAGAGAGGAGGAGATGAAAATGGAGGCACGGTGGATGGTGATTGAGGGGTGGTGGACTTGGAATGGTAGTGGAATGTGGGAGGAGGTGTATGCAGATTATAGATCAATGATGGAAGAGAAGGATACAGAGGATGTTCAGGAGATTCTGGGGGAGCTGGAGGCTAGAGAGAGAGAGGAGCTGGAAGCTGAGAGAGAACTGGATTTGACTAGGATGGATCAGGATATGGAGATCTAGGGTGGACCCACAACTTTAACATTTTTCAATATGAATAGTACAACCAACATTCTTTCACTCAATGTCAATGGGCTGAGGGGTTTTGAGAGACGTCGAAACATTTTTGCGTGGCTTAAGGATTCTGAAGCAGATGTTTTTTTACTGCAGGATGTAAGATGTAATGATGAGGTAGATAAGTTAAACTGGTCAAGGGAATGGGGAGGGGCAGCTGAATGGAGAGGGAAGGTTGGAATTCTTATAAGGAAAGGCAAGGGGAACCTTCAAGATGCTGGTGGGTGGGGGGATCACTTGCTGTGGGGGGTATGGGCAAGGCCAGGGTGGGGGCTGGTAGTGGTGGGCTCATGTTATTGCCCAGTGGAAAGAG